>PVJI01011361.1:0-56373 GCA_004026765.1 Micronycteris hirsuta | reverse complement strand
GGCCCCCTCCCCAAGAATCTTGCGTCCGATCCGGGCGGCTGCCGGGTCTGGGACCGAAGCCCCACCCCGCTCCCCGGGCCTGTCCCGATGGGGACCCTTTCCTTCCGATGCTCTCTGCTTACCGTGTGAATGTTCAAATTCCCCTGTAATCTTGGGCATCAATCATCATATGTGTTGGAATACTGCTGCGTTTTCGCCCAGTTCCTCAGAAAATCTACCAGTGGGTAGGAGGACGTAAACTCTGTTCCTCCTAACTCGCTGCCATCTTCCTCCCTCAATAATTTTTGTCTATGACTTTACTTTGGCATAGTAGGTTCACATCTTATTGTTAAAAGATGCAAAACTAATTTGCAAAATGTAAATCTTGAAGCTGTGTATTTTTGGCAAGCCAGTTTTCATTGTTTTTTTTTTTTCTAAATGAGTTTTGAATACATACATTTGTTTTCTCTAGGTATGATGATCCTGTGATGAAATATAGCTTGGATGTCTTCTCTTTTATTTTCTATGGGTTAAGTTCCCTAACATCCCAAGAGTTGTTAATACTAATGTAGACTCAGAAAAGTATAAATAAAGTTACTTATTAAAACTTAATCAAAGCACAATGGTTAATAAATTCAAAAAATTTATTATAAATTCAAACCTTACAATCCAATATAGTTATCAATCATATACTGTATTCCACCATATACTTTCAGCTTAAAAAGTAAATAAAATATGGCTTCTGTCCTGAAAAAGATAAAAGTGAGAGTCATTCTGCTTTACGCTTATTCAAAGGGCATTCAGTATTTTAAGGGCAGAAAAAAAAAAGTATCAAGCCCTGGCCTGGTAGCTCAGTTGGTTAGAGTGTCATCCCAAAATGCCAAGTTTGCGGGTTCCATCCCCTTTCAGGGCACATACAAGAAGCAACCAATGAAAGCATAAATAAGTGGAGTGACAAATCAGTGTCTCTCTCCCTCTCACTGCCTTCCTCTCTCTATCTAAAGATAAATACATTCATTTTTAAAAAAGAAAAAACAAAGCAGAAGATAGAACCTAAAAAGAAAAAGAATAATATAGTAACTTGATTTTAGGGTAAATAATTATTTATGATTGAAACGTGGCTTTCCCTGAACTTGGCCTGTGAGTAAATAATAGATCATGATAATATTAATATTTAAAGTGTTGCCAGTTTCTGGATGCAGCTACCTATATGTTATCTCTAGATACTCTCAAAATCTTAAGTAGTTATTTCTAAACGTCCCCAGATGCAGTCTCATGTGCACACTCAAAGCACGCTGGTTACGGTGTGTGACATGCACTTAATCTCTTGTCCTTGTCCTTCATTTCAATCCACTGCTTGTAAAGTCTACAGCCCTCTGACAGTGACTTTGTTGATTTTATAAACACTAATGGCTACACAAAGATGGTGCCTCTCCATGCACAAAATGCTGGTACTCTAAAAGTGCCAGATTGTCACTACATTTTTGGCATACTCAATATGTTAAATTTCTGCTGGGCCTGTTCAAAAGTAGACCAACCATCATATTACACCATATGGCAACAAAACAGCAGAGCAATCAAAAGATGCAAAGTGACAAAAACTGCTTCAGGTTCTGCTGATAGCTTTTTCTCCATGAGGCTCAGTTATGAGTCTTATAACTGAGATGTGGGAGGTGACAGATGTGACAATCTTTGCCTTTCTCCTTACTCCTCCAGCATACAGCCTTTTTTAAATTCTTACAATTAATTTATGGAAATGAATGCCTCATGGTCAACCTGTTCCCTAAGTTTATCAGAGATACATTGTGATGTCTAAATTTGATTCATGAACAAAACCTGGGTTTATGGTAGAAAATTAGGTTAATTTAAAAATGAGGTTATAGTTTTCTTCAAACAGGGTGATAGCTGTATTTTATGTCAACTGCATCTTTATTTCTTCAGCTTTTCTGGCAAAATATATCATGACATCCTTGTGAAACAGGTTGAGGGATATGGAGTGAATGAGCATAATTAGGGACATTGATAATTTGATAGACTAGGTAATCAGTACCATAGAGTTGATGTCAATCTAGAAAGTGATCTCTAGTGGACAATCCAAGTCTCTGCCTTGGGCTTTTCCTAGCCAATAATTTATATATATGTAAGGATTATCATTGTGTGCAAAAGTATTAGAAATAACAACATGTTTTACAATGTCACAAATGTATAGAGAATCAACACAAAAGAACATTGGACAGGCAACGGGATGAGTTGAATTGAACAAATTAAACATTATAGAGATTAATGTGTATTCTTTGCTTTGAGCACACTAAGAATGTAGACATACTCCTGAAACAGCTGGTATAAAGAAAACTTAAGGAATTCATTAGATGCAATATAAATCAATAGTATAAATTGTTTTTTTTAATCTATTGATGTGTCAAGTACATCTAATTGAATTATTTCAGCGTTCTCTTCCCTGTAACGTGTTAGAAAACCACACCTGGAACATTGCATTCAATTTTAGGCATTACACCTTGAGAGAAAATAGAATGCACTGATCTTGTCCTGAGGTTAGTGACAAGAATTTTAAGGAGAGAGGAGACAAAAAAGGGAAAGAAAACCAAACACCTTTCATTTACTCAACACGTTTTTTATGAACATTATTCATTTACAATTTCCACATGCCATACGAGACAGGTAGTACTGTATCTTATTTGCAGGTAAAAACAAAACAAAACAAAACAAAGATATAGAAAGTTAAGATAAAGGATCGCGGTAAGAGGTTTGTTAAGAGCCAAAGCCAAGTTTGAACCTATATCTGGGTAACTGTCAACAACTCTGTATTGACATCACTATGTTGTCCTTTTACTACATGAACTTAAAGGATGTTGAATGAACATCATATTTGTTTAAATTAAACCTAAATATTTGAAAGGCTACCGCTCTGGCCAGTGTGGCTCAGTTGGTTGGAGCATCATCCAGTAAACCAAATGGTGGCAGGTTTGATTCCCAGTCTGGACACATGTCCAGGTTGTGAGTTCAATACCTGGTTGGGATGAGTACAAAAAGGCAACCAATCAATGTTTCTCTCTCACCTCAATGTTTCTCTCTCTCCCTCTCTCCACTCCTTTTCCCTCTCTCTAAAAGCAATAAAAAATGAATGTCCTCTGGTGAAGATAATTTTTTTAAATAAATTAATATTTGAAAGCCTGTTGAGTTCTAAGCACCAAGATACTCTTTACTGTGAAGAGCTCATAATTTTAACCCTAGGACTGATTTACAAGTATATAAATTCTGGAATTAGGGAATGATAATATAACCCTACTCTGTAATCCTTTGAATATGTTGTTTTGTTTGTTTGTTTTGCTTTGTCTTTGTTTCTTTCCATAATGCCAGGATAGGGAGAAAAAAAAAAAAAAACTTAGATTTGACACAGATAGGATTAGTCTTCCAGAACAGTCTCCTCTGAACCAGAGGTGGGACTGGGTCAAGGGAAAAGGCGTGTATACAGAGAAAATGCTCGTCTGGGCAGTTGCTGCCTCACACCTTGTTAAGTGAAGAAGACTCAAGAGTACAAAAGAGGGATGTTTTATTTTCTCACTGTTTTAATAACTTGTCTACACAGACAGATAAATGTGAACCAATTTTTGTCAGTTTTGACCTAGCTCATCCATCAGATCACTGCCTGTTCCTCTTAAAGTGAGGGAAGACTAAGAGGTAGAATAAACTATTTGGCACTCAGTATGAATTCCCACTGCTAAAAACTATATTTTTCTTAATCCCTTGCAATTGGGTACATGAATGTAAATTGGCTTTCACAAATAAATGCACTGACTTAAGGTTTGAAAAGTGGAACTTGGTGAGAGTAATATTCCTGCTGCTTTTTGCATTTTGCTGCTGGCAAATCAGGTTGTACAGATGTGAAAGTTACTGCAGCAGCGCTGCTGTGTCCAAGCTCCCATGTCTGGGTGTGCAGGGAGCAGCTGATGACCTCTTGCCACCCTCTGCGCGCTGGCCCCCATCCTGGAATCCCAGCTACAGCAGTGCATTCTTAGTGAGTGATTCAGCGGCATGTTCCTGATTTTTCTCCTTCCTCATAGGGACAGAATACAGTCCCTGGTGGGTTAGTTCTGGGAATTGTGCCTAGAGACCTAATCAATCAGGTTCCTCCAGCACTTCCAGCACTTTTATATCATTTAATTATCTCTATTTAGCCATTTTCTGTCTGAAAGACTAGAGTTTCTGGGTCCTTCAGCGAAGGCTAAATGATAGTGTATTGAGAGATGTATTCTCCCTAATGCCATAAATGGGAAAATTTTTCTATATTTTTGGAAAAAAAACATTCTATCTCCAATAACTATATTATAATGATATTTAAAAGAATCCAATGATACACAGATGAAGAAGCTATTAAATTGCCTTCAGGATCAGTGGCAGTTTGCAGTAGATTTGACATTTGAATGTGGTATTGTAAAAGGAAAAATAATTTTATCAGGATGACACGATGGAGGTGGAATATTTTAGCTAAAAAAATAGCTAGAAATACATGGTAAGTTGGAACTTCATGATGCATTTAAGAAGTCATGAATCTGCTTTTGTGACTGAAGAACTGGATAAATGCTCCGGCTTTGCTAGACGTAAAGCTTGAAAGGACAACTGGGGCCAGAACATCAAGTGTTTTAATGTTATTCTAACACAAAGAAATGGTTACATGAACAAAGTACTTTTTCTTTAAAAATATGTAGGAATTTCTTAAATTGATGGGATTGTATCCTAAGAGCCCTGAAACACCAATTTAAAAGAACCTATGCACCCCAATGTTCATAGCAGCACAATTCACAATAGCCAAGTGCTGGAAACAACCTAAGTGCCCATCTACAAATGAGTGGATCAAGAAACTATGGTACATTTACACAATGGAATTCTACGCAGCAGAGAGGAAGAAGGAGCTTATATCCTTTGCAACAGCATGGATGGAACTGGAGAGAATTATGCTAAGTGAAGTAAGCCAGGCAGTGAGGGACAAATGCCATATGATCTCACCTTTAACTGGAACATAGTCAACAAAAGAAAAAAGCAAGAAAAACATAACCAGAGACATTGAAATTAAGAGCAATCTAACAATAGCCAGAGGGAGGGGGGAGGGGACAATGGGGAAAGGGGTTTTCAGGAACCACTATAGAGGACACAGGGACAGAATCAAGGGGGAGGAGGGAGGCAGGGAAGGGAGGTGGGGTGGGAGGGGGAGGGGAGGGGAGAGGATGCGGACAAGTGTAATTGAAAACAATAAAGGAATTATTTTAAAAAAATATGTAGGAATTTGTCCATGGTCGCTGACTTTCACCTATTACATTAAGAAATAGATTTGTGCGTGTGTGACTACAGTTAGGAATTTAGGAACTAGTAGATAAAAGTTATAGTTACTACATATGATAAGTTGGGGTATTGTTCCCAGTTCTTTACCTTTTTTCTTTTTGTATTAGAATAATACATCTATATCCTTAGCCATTTAGCCCTTCCACTTAAAGTAGATGATATATTCTCCTGCTACATTGATATTACGAGGGACTATTTGACTTGCTTTGGAAAATATGTTGTTTGAAGGGACAGGGTGTCAGGTCCAAGGAGAGATTCAAACACACTAGCATGCTATTCCTTGGCCACTGGCACTTTACTCAATTGTCATGAGAATAATACTTCTTTTTTTTAATTGTTGTTCAATTACAGTTGTCCTAATTTTCCCCCATTACTCTCACCCTGCCCTACCCACCTCCACCTCCCACAGTCTCTCCGCCCCATTGTCTTTGTCCATGGGTCCTTTATACATGTTTTTTCACAACCCTTCCCTTTTTTCCCCCATTATCCCCCTCTCCCATCCCCTTCTGTTACTGTCAGTATGTTCTTCATTTTCATGTCTCTGGTTCTTTTTTGCTCGCTTTTTTGTTGGTCACGTTTGTTGTCTTATAGATGAGATCATACAGTATTTGTCTTTCACTACCTGGATATTTTTCACTTAGCATAGTGCTATCCAGTTCCATCCATGCTGCCACTCAGGGTCGGAGTTCCTTCTTTCTTTCTGCTGCATAATATTCCATTGTGCAAATGTACCACAATTTTCTGATCTGCTCATTTACTGATGGGCACTTAGGTTGCTTCCAGCACTTGGCTGTTGTAAATTACACTGCTATGAACATTGGGTTATATAGTTTCTTTTAAATGAGTGTTTCAGGATTTCTTAGGGTATAATCCAAGCAGTGGAACTGCTGGGTCAAAAGGCAGTTCTATTTTTAGGTTTTTGAGGAAGTTCCATGCTGTTTTCCATAGTGGCTGCACCAGTCTGTATTCCCAGCAACAGTGCACTAGGATTCCCTTTTGTCCACAACCTCAGTAGTCACTGTTCAAAGAGACTGGGAATACCCACTGAGAATATTTGGCCACAACCTCAAGTCTCAGTCCAAGTTTGCCCAAATCTAGCAAAGTCACTGGTGCCTGCACACTGGAGAGAAGAGTGTAAAGGAATGCTGTTGTATGTCAGCAGATTTTGAGAGTACTTATTACGAAGCAAAAGAACTGACTCATTCTCAGGAAAACATTTAATTGCGTACCGCATAGAAATCTCTAAGACATACACCAGGAACCGCACATTTTTTGGGCAAACTTGAAGACAAAGACTATTCGAATGACCAAAATACAATGTAACTGCAATGCTTTATGGGTTTGTGCAATTATACAGTTTTTCATAGATTGACCTGCATAGTTTCCACCAATGAGATCGCTTGATTTGATGTGGACAAGACAGTGTGTTGACATCTAAGGTCCACAACAGATGGCACGTGAAACACGAGAAAACTCGTGAGCGGTCCTTAAGTTGTTAAAATTCAACTCTTTAAAATGAACAGGAAGTTTTTATGTTACACTGCCTCTGAAGGCAGTTTTTCCGGGGATATTCAAGACAGGCTGGCAGTTAATGCTTTCCATCTCCACTGCTACCTCCCTTCCCCTTCCTGTTATCTTCTGCTTGGAAGACTCTAAAAGCCACTAAACACATCTCATCATCTAAACTACCTATCACATGACAGCAAGAAAGGCCTTTCACCAAGTTTCTGGGTCATTTTATCCCACTTTGAAAGTACTGCGGTGCTTTCAGATGCACTTAGAAGGAAACCCACACTCCCTACAAGACCCTGGGTGACCCTCTCCCATTTTTGACACAATTCTTTCTTACTACTTTTGAACAATACCAAATGTTTTCTATATCATCAACATCCCTTCCTCATGAAGAGTTATTGGAATTAACTTTTTTGAGATATTCTTTTCCCTGGATCTTCCTATTGCTGTTTTTTTTTTTTTTTTCCACATCCTTTATACATCCTTCACAGTTGAAAGCTCTGTTCCATGTGCCTTTCCTGTGTATGTTGTCATTCTCTATTCCTTAAAAGTGTTTATCAAAACAAGCAATTTGTTCATTCACTTAATTACCTTTTCCCCACATAAAATGTGCATTTGGTGTAGGCAAGACCAGATCTGTGTTGTGATCTTATTGCCTACGTCAGGTTAGTGTATATTTACCTAGCAAAAGAAAAAAAGTGAATAAATAAATATATCACTAGAGACATAATAATGAAAGTTTAATTATTAGATAGAGATTGAATAAAATGAACTCTATAATGATTTTAGCTCAAAAACCTGTTGTATAATTAGATTTACATGATTTGTTAAAATAACTGGAAGAGTCTAGGACCATACGTAAGCCTCTTCTTTCTGTTTCTTTTTTTTTTTTTTTTAAGATTTTATTTATTTATTTTTAGAGAGAAGAGAAGGGAGGGAGAAAGAGAGGGAGAGAAACAGCAATGTATGGTTGCTTCTCACATGGCCGTCACTGAGGACCTGGCTCGCAACCCAGGCATGTGCCCTGACTGGGAATTGAACCAGGACCCTCTGGTTCCCAGCCTGCACTCAATCCACTGAGCTATACCAGCCAGGGCTGGGTTTTTTTTGGCATGGTTAAACTTGAACTAAATTAAGTGAATAAAAGTAATAAACACTAAAAGGTAATGGTGCTCCTGCACTATGCCCTAGGATCCAAATTGTACCAAAAGCCACCACAGTATATTTTACAAAATGTAACGCTCAGTGCATATAAGAAGAAGAACTCACCTTCCCATTTCAGATGGTATTTTCTTCTTCAATGAAGGTTAAACTTTATTTTTCTCAAAATTTTCTTGGCCTTTAGAGATGTGTGTGCAATTAAGTAAACAGGCTTATCTAAAACACACAGCAGTGTGACAATTAAAAAGGAAATCAGGTTGGTGATGACACAGAAATTTTAAATCATAAGTATTAGAACAACAGAATCTACATTCAACAGCCAAGCACCATAGGATGATTTATTTTATAGAAATTGTGTGTGTGTGCATGTGAAGTCTAATATTTCAAATTCAAAACATTAGGAAAAGATGCCTAGGCAAAGATGCATTAAAAAGCTTGTGAAGATAATTAAGAGCCATAAAGTGGAAGCAATCTAAAAGTCCATCAGCTGATGAATGGGTAAATACAATGTGGTTTATGCGTACAATAGAATATTATTTGACATAAAAGAAATAAGACACTTAAAAATGCTACTACAAGTATGAAACCGGGATATAGTACAAGATGCCAGTCACAAAATCATGCAAAATACATGATTCCACTATGTAAAATGTCCAGAATAATAAACCCATGGAGAGACATAATAGATTATTAGTTGTCAGGATTATGGAAAGAGAGAAAATTGAGAGTATCCACTAATAGGTATAGGGTTTCTTTAGGGGGTGACACATATTCTAAAATTAGGTGATAGTGATGGTCACAAACTTCACGGAAATGTACAGCTTAAAAGGGTTGTGTATCACGTGAGTTATATATTCGTGAGAGTATTATAACCTATTTTTCACTAAATATTTGTCTCAAGATTTCTTTAATCACTTTTTAAAAACTAGGTGCTTAGAGATAACTCATATCATTGAGATTACAAATCACAGTCTATTCTTAAAAATTGTCAAAAATGGTTCCATTACTGAAATAGATCAAAATATAAAACTTTTATAGAAAAGCTAATCATTTTACATGTATTTCTCCAACTGTTAAAATTATCTTTTGATTGCCACTGAATTTAGTTTGTGATTATTTTGAGAGCAAAGGTTAAGTCTTACTGTTGTTGTATAATTAGCTCCTGGGAAAGAGTCTGACACATTTCAGGTACTGAAAAAAATGTTTGTCAAGCATATACTTGAATACAAAAAAACAGGGATCATTTTGAATCTATTCATTAAAGAATATTATATTGAATATTGTGATAGCTTTGCATGGAGACAAATGATTGCTAGAATTAGCAGGGTGACTGCACCACATAAAAATGTATATAAAATTGTACACCTGAAACTACTATAACCAGTATAATACTGTATACCAACTATACTTAAATTAAAAAGAAATAAAATTAAAACCAATATCATAAGAGTTTCAGCCAAGCTGGAGGTGTAAGTAGAAAGCTTTTCTTCCTTGCACAACCAAAAGAAGGATAACAACCAATTTAAAAACAAAAAAAAAACAAACATAATTGCCAAGAAATCAAATTGCATGGAAGTCTGACAACCAAGGAGTTAAGGAAGAAACATTTATCCAGACTGGTAGGAGAGGTGGAGATGGGAAGGCAAGGCAGGTAGGATGCATAGCAAGGCTGTGGCTGGCTGACCAGGGAAGGCAAGGTAGTGACTGGTGGCTGGGATTGCCCACATTTGCATGTGGATAAGCTGGAAGGAACAACAGGGGAGTGAGACAGAGCTCACAAGCAGGGTTCCAGTGCAGGGAAATAAAGGCTCAAAACCGCTGGCTGTAAAAACCTGTGTGGGTCCCAGTAGTGAGAGAAACTCCTAGTCTCATAGAAGAGTCTATGGGAGAGGCCTACAAAATCTTAGAACATACACAAACCCATCCACATGGGAAATCAGCACCTGAAAGGGCATAATTCACTTGTGGGAAGTGATGGACAGTGGGGTGAGAGCAGAGCAAGTGAGCAAGCGGCATTGTTCCCTCTCTAACCCCTCCCCCAACATACAGCACCACAACTCAGTGAAGTGGATTGTCCCACCCTGGCAAATACGTAAGTCTCGCCCCTCACAATGTAACAGATGTGTAGAGACAAAGAAATATGGCCCAAATGAAAAAATAGATCAAAACTCCAGAAAAAGTACTAAGCAACTAGGAGATAGACAACCTATCGGATGCAGAGTTCAAAGCAGTGGTAATTACAATACGATGCTCACAGAAATGATTGAGTATGGCCACACAATAAAGGAGGACATGAAAGCTATAGAAAGTGAAATAAAGGAAAATATACAGGGAACCAAGAGTGAAGGGAAAGAAACCAAGACTCAGATCAGCAATTTGGAACAAAAGGAAAAAATGAAGATCCAACTAGAAGAGAAAGAAAAAACAAGAATTCAAAAAAATGAGGAAAGCATGGGAAATCTTTGGGACAACTTTAAACATACCAACATCCGAATTATAGGGCTGCCAGAAGGAGAAGAGAAAGAGCAAGAAATTGAAAAGTTATTTGAAAAATAATGAAGGAAAACTTTGCTAGTCTGGAGAAGGAACTAAACATGCAAGTACAGAATGCTCAGAGTCCCAAACAAGTTGGATCTAAGAAGAAACACACCAAGACACATCATACTTGTTACAAGATTAAAGATAAAGAGAGAATCTTAAAAGCAGCAAGAAGAAAGGTGAGAGTTACTTACAAAGAAATTCTCATAAGACTATCAGCTGATTTCTCAGAAGAAACCTTACAGGCAAGAAGGGGCTGGAAAGAAGTATTCAAGGTCATGAAAGGCAAGGACCTTCATACAAGATTACTCTATCCAGCAAAACTGTCATTTATAATGGAAGAGCAGATAAAGTGCTTCCCAGGTAAGGTAAAGTTCAAGGAGTTCATCATCACCGAGCCCTATGAAATGTTAAAGGGACTTATCTAATAAAAAAAAAAAAGAAGGTAAAAAACTATGAACGGTAAAATGATAACAAACTCACAACTATCAACAACTGAACTTAAAAACAAAACAAAACAAAAAAAAAACACCCCAAAACAAAATCTAAGCTAACTAGAACAGAAACAAAATCACAAATATGGAGATTACATGCAGGGTTATCAGTGGGGAGGGGCAGAATGGGGGACAAAGGTAGAGAGAATGAATAGTATAATTGGTAGGCACAAAATAGACAGAGGGAGGTTAAGAATAGTATAGGAAAAGGAGAAGCCAAAGCACTCATATGTACGACTCATGGACGTGAACTAAGTAAGGTGTGGGGAGAATGCTGGATGCAGGTGGTGGTGCAGGGAGGAGGGAGATAAAGGGTAGAAAGAAATTAGGACAACTGTAATAGCATAGTCAATAACATATACTTAAAAAATAAAACCAATAAGGCCCGGCTGGTGTAGCTCAGTGGATTGAGCGCGGGCTAGGAACCAAAAGGTCCCGGTTCAATTCCCAGTCAGGGCACATGCCTGGGTTGCGGGCCAGGTCCCCAGTGAGGGCCATGTGAGAGGCACCCATACATTGCTCTTTCTCCCTCCCTTCTCCACTCTCTAAAAATAAATAAATAAAATCTTAAAAAAATAAACACACAAAAAAAACAATAGCATAAATATTAAATTGAAATTTAATCTGTTCACAGATTTGTCTCTTCGAGAATTTTATCATTCTTAGAATCAGCAGTCTTCTTTTCTAAACATATACACATATAAGTAAATATATACACTCATAGTTAAATATTTATTTATTCACCATAATCAGGTGTTTGCTTTCAAACTAATGTCAGTTACTTTTTGTACATTTTGTTTATTTCTTTTGTGTCCAAACAACCTCTCTTTTTGTCTAGACAACCTCCTACATTCTAGTCCAGAAAGCTCAAAATGTCACCCCCACTTGGTCAACTCTGGGGCATGAGTTTAAAGATATAACTTTATTACTGTGCTTCTAGGGGTCTTTTTTCTATAGCATGTTTCATAGAGTGCAGATCTCATGACATGGCTTACTAAATTAAAAAAATAAAAATAGTGAAAGGTTAAAAAGAAAGATAACTAAAATACAGCATTTTGCATACCATTGTCTTTCAGAACATCACAAGAATCATCAGAATGTTAGAGTCTCTGAATCTTTGAAAGTAAACCTATTACACCGATTTTCTGATTGTGATATTATGTTACAATAGGGGAAAACTGTATGAGGTTATATGATATCATCCGTATTATATCTTATAATGAATACTAATTTGCAATTGTCTCAATATAAAATATTAATAAAATACAAACAGCATGAAAACAATTCTGGCATTATTCTTTTAGTATCAAATAAGTATATTTCTTTGTAACTGAAAAACAAATTAATTAACAAACTAACTAATAAACTGGTTCTGTTTTGTCTAACCTGATAGTTTCAAACCATATTTGATTAAAGAATATTTTTCAGTATTTATAGCGCATTTTGCTGAACGCTATTCAGAGGATTTTCAGCTGAAGTAGTTATGTTTGAACTGCAAAATTTTGAGCACACTAGTATAAGTCAGTATTTATTTGTTCTACTGCTATTTAAACCTTACACATTTTGGAACTTGAGCATTTTGTGGATTATCTCAGTAATGATCAAGGATTCCTAGGTGAGAAATAACTATATTTCTTTTTGAGCACCGAATACCTAACAAAAAGCTATGCAAAAAGCTCAAGGTTGGAATGAACTCAGGGTGCCTGTGTCTGTGGTCTCTTTTTCTTCCCACCAAAGGGCATAAGAAGGCCATAATATTACGGACTAGAGTGATTTACACTAGGAGATTACCTATATTATCAAGTTTATTAAAGTCAATACTCGTTTTCGAATTAGTTTAAAAAAAGAGAGAGGCACGTTGTTTTGGCTGAAACTTACTCTCAAGCTGAAACTTAACAAAATCCACTGAAAATTTTTAGGGAAATGTTTCAATGATTAGTTTTGATTGTCTAAAGAAAAAAATAATGATAGCTAGATTATAGAATACTATTTTAAATATATAGTGAAATACATGAATAGTAATTCAGAGAATCAGAAGATAAAAGTAAGAAAAGATGTGCTCCAAAAAATCTTGACCTCTAATTTTTTAAAAGATTTTATTTATTTTTACAAAGAGGGGAAAGGAGGGAAGAGGAGAGGGAGGGAAACTTCCGTGCATGAGAGAAACATCAATCAGTTGCCGATCACATGCCTCCCAACTGGGGATGGCCCACAGCCCAGGCATGTGCCCTGATCAGGAATCAAACTGGTGATTCCCTCAGTTTGCAGGATGACACCCAACTGACTGAGCCAGCCAGTCAGTGCTTGATTCCTAATTTTGACTGAGAAGTAGGTATGTACTATAGTCTAAAAATTCAGGTGTGCAAGAAATATCAGATTTTCCCCTTCGTATCAGTTCAATTTCTTTTTTTTTTTTTTCTTTGAGCTGCTATTGCTCTAGTCTATGGGAAAACTAAATTTAATAATTTTGAGGGACCCCTCCTTTTTCAGTCCTTATTGTGCCATTCTTATAATATAGCATGAAAATTGCATGAATGAGACCTTCCCTTTGCTCCCACATCACTCATAGTACATACCCTTATTCATATTGACATTTTAAATGCTCTTATGTCTCTTTATTATCTTTAGCTTTGCTTTCTCCAACTAGTTTCTTTACCTTCCTGTCATCATCTGACCTTTTCCTGATCAACAGTCATACCTTAACATCTTCTCATTTTTAACTTGGACATTATCAGCAACTGTACCAATTGGAAATCACATTTCAAAACACATTTTACCCTGTTTACAAGCTTCTGATTTACATACTTTCTTAATCACCATAAATGCCAAAATTGCTAACCCTTTAAAAACAGATGTGTTAGTTTCCTTGGGCTTCCGTAACAAATGACCACAAAGATGAGTTGATAGAAAATTGTTCTCTGCCATTCATGGAGCTACAAATCTGAAATCAGCCTGACATGGCGACCTTCCTTCCAAAGGCTCTGGCGAAGAATTCTTACTTGCCTCTTCAGATATTGATGATTCTTCCTGTTCTCTGGATTGGGCCAGCATCCCAGCAATCTCTGCTGCATCTTCACATGACCTTCCCTGTGTGGCCATCTGTGTTCTCTGCTCTTTTGTAAGGACCCTAGTCACTGGATTTAAGGCCCACTGCAATGCAGTATGACCTCACTCTAACTAATGATTTCTTTAAAGAACATATTTCCATATAAGATCATATTCTGAGAATATGAGTGAACATGAATCTGGTGGTGGGGGGTCACTATTCAAACCACTACAACTAATCCATAAACCTTCCTACTTTCTCAGTCCCCTTTACCAACCTCCTCTCTCTTACTCAGCATCCAACGTAGTTTCCAGCGCTCCTTACTAACACTTACGCCCTTACCTCTCCTTCATTTTTCACTTGCCCTCACCTAAGAATGAACATAAATACTGCATTTGTCTTCTAGGTATCTGCAGCAAACAGATAAAAAACAATAGGACTAAAGAGTTTTAATTTACATTAATGATCATAGTCTTCAAGTGAGACTTCAGAATTGTCTAACAATTTTTAAAAATTCTAAAGCTCATTTCATTATTTCCAAGGAAAACATAACGTTAATATAATCATGTCTCCTTCCCTACCTTTAACTTTATTTACTTTAAGCTGATATACTTCTCTGATCCAGCAAGAGATTTCTTATCTCACCTTGCTAATAAGTATGTAAACTGCTCGCAACTATCCGCCTTTTTCTCTTTCTTCCACTGCCTTCTTACCATTCACTCGCATCTTCTCTTACATTTTTCTGCTTCTGTATTCCACCCAGTTTCTTTCCCCAGAAATCTATTTTTCTCTATTTGTTTATTTTCAACATCAAAAATACTTTATTATTTTCAAAATGTATTAATCCATTATATGTCCTTCCACAGTCAATAATTTTGCCCCCCACCTAGCTTCAGCCAGACATGTCATTGGCAATGCTTGCATCCATTTCAAACCTTTCATTCCTTTGACATTGTCTCCTCTCTTTCCAGTTCCCTCTTTTTAGTTTCACCACTCCAAAAAAATCCCACCAGTGGTCTACTTCACTGACTTTACCATCTTTTTACCATCATTCTCTTCTTCCTTATGTTCTGATTTCTTTCCTTAACTACTTAACTCAGATTCTATGGCCCGTCAGTTTCGTCACTCACTAACGTGTATGCTCAATACCCTTTTCTCTCTTTCTTCAGAGGGAAACATATAAACTTATGCTTAAAACACCTGATATTTCACAGCACCTGACAATCGTCTTTTTAGATATGAAAGCAGCAAGCACTTATGTGTGTGCATGTATATATGTATATATAATCTGTGTGTTTATGCATATAAAATATAAAACTTGAACATAAACATAGGTCTCTTTAAAAGTACTTAAAGCTAAAATATGCAAAACTAGTTATACAATAGTCATATTATAATATGCATGAATTTCTTACCAATGTATTTCTTTTATAAACTTTTTTCTTTCATTACTTTCAATTTTTTCTTATATTTTCTGCTTATTATTTAATTCTAAAACATTTAATTTTTATTTTATAATTTATAAACTTTATAAATAAAATGATCATGCAGTACATTTAAAATTTATTGTTTATTCTGTTTAGATTCTATAAATACACCTTTCCCCTCTTCATGTTATAGTTTATCTTGGTAGGTCAATTCCTTAGAACAAGATTTTTTATCTCATACTACTTTTTCTGACACCAATTGCAATAGGTAGAGAAATATTCCAGTTTCAAAAATGGTGATGAAAAAGAATTATACTAAAATTATTCAAGATGAATCTATTTTAAATTATTTATCTATTTATTTAATTCTTCAATTATAGTTGGCATTCAATAATATTTTATATTTGTTTTACGTGCACATCATAGTGTTTATGTATTCATCTAATTTGCAAAGTGGTCCCCTTGGTATCTCAAGTACCACAGGCTACCATATATCACGTAGTTATTAAAACATGGTTGATTATATCCCCTATGTTGTACTTTACATTCCAAATTGTTTTTTGGTAAAGGGGAGGAGCTTGGGGGGGCTGAGCGAAAAAGATGAAAGGATTAAGAATTTAAAATTGGTAGTTACAAAATAGTAACAGGGATATTTAAATTTATTTAATAAAATAGCATTTATTCTAAATAGTGTATTATTGACATCAGAGGACAGATCATCTAGAAATATCCTAACTTCATAAGAACATTAGCACCTAAGCACTTCACCTGATGCTCAAAACAAAATGCTCACCCAGATAAATTTTAAATACACTTTAAAATGTGTTATTATGCTATAAATATTATAAATTTTAATTTACATATTATTCATTTACTTTTACATTTACATTACTTTAAAGATTGTCTTTATTCATTTTTCAATAAATAAAATATAGAGTACTAGGGAACATTGTTTTAAATGCTATTTAAATTGAATTACATTCCAATATTAGGAAATTCTGAAATTTTAGCAAGACAAAATGAATGTGAAATATCATGATGCATTTTGTCTTTTGGGAAGCAATGAGTTTTCAAAGCATTCTACTCTCCTATAATGCTTGAAGGATGGCAATGGGGAAATTTATTGAGTGCCTAGTTTTCAATAATCACTGTGGTAAGCATTGGAGAAAAATAACATCGACTAAGACAATATTTTAGTGTACAATCACTATAAAATCTACAATTCAATTTAAATTACTTAATGGATGTTAAGAGTTAATCACAAAGATAGTGTTGATAACATTAAAATAACAACATGGAGAAGTATTAAAGAGCCTAGGAGTAAAAAAAAAAAAAGAAAAATCACATGCTCATGCCACAACTCTCTTTATTGGTTTGATTAACCTTAGGTAGGTAATTTACCTTCTGTAAGTCCCCTCTGAAATACGAGATTTTTAATATTTAACCAGTGAACTTTAACAGCCTTTCATATTCCAATATGTTAGAAGTTAGCACCGTTCTATCTAATTCTGAAGCAGTAAAGACTTTCAAGATCTAATTGATGAGGGAGATGACTAAAATGTATTGGTTTTTTTTTTCAGTTCTTTATATTATGGAAGTTAGCACTGATAGATATGAGTTATAATTTTCCCAGTTTTTCATTTGTCTTAAGATTTTACTTATTTTTCCCATGCAGAACTTATTCTTATAAATGAAATTTATATTACCCATTTATTATATATTTATATTTTTATAAAGAGTGGGAGAGGTATTAAAGTGTAAAGGGGGCCAAGTATATCATGACGAGAGATGAATTGATTATGGTGGTGGGCATACCATGCAATACACAAATTACATATAAATATACACTTGAAACCTATATGACCTTATTAACCAATGTCACCCCAATAAATTTAATTAAAGAAAAAAGATTATGAACCTTATGAATAATAAAGTGCATATAAAATAATTGATTGTTACATTTTGAAAAAGTTTACTGTTCATTGATTTCTTTATAAAAATCAAATGGTATAATTTTTTTTACAAAGTATTATATCAAAAAATATAATGATGGTAAAATTAGAATCTGGGATTATTTCTGTGGAATAAGGAATTTGTTTCCAGCCTAGACAGCAAAAGTTTCTTATATTAAAAGTTATTTTTCTTTTAATAGTTGTTCCTGATTGCTGTGATTTTTTATTTATTTTTTACTTTGAAAAACATTTATTTTTTAATGAAGTATATTTTGATTATGCTATTACAGTTATCCCATTTTTCCCCATTGTTCACCTCCATCTGGCACCCTTGTTCTCTCCAGCAACCAACCTCCTAAGTTCATGTCCATGGGTCATACATATGAGTGCTTTGACTTCTCCATTTCTTATATTATCCTTAACATCCCCCTGTCTATTTTGTACCTACCACTTATGCTTCTTATTCCTGGTACCTTTGCTCCTTTTCTCCCCCTTCTCCCTCCCAACTGATAACCCTCCATGTGATCAATATTTCTATGATTCCATTCCTGTTCTAATTTGCTTATTTTGTTTTTGTTTTTTCAGATTCTGTTGTTGATAGTTGTGAGTTGGTTGTCATTTTACTATTCATAGTTTTGATCATCTTCTTTTCCTTAGATAAGTCTTTTTAACATTTCATATAATAAGGGCCTGGTGATGATGAACTCTTTTAGTTTTACCTTGACTGGGAAGTACTTTACCTGCCCTTCCATTCTACATGATAGCTTTGCTTGATAGAATAATATTGGATATAGGTCCTTGCTTTTCATCTCTCTAAATACTTCTTGCCAGTCCTTTCTTGCCTGCAGGTTTTTTTTGAGAAATCAGCAGATGGTCTTATGGGAACTCCTTTGTAGGTAATTCTCTCTTTTCCTCTTGCTGCTTTTAAGATTCTCTCTTTATCTTTAACCTTTAGCATTTTTAAAAATTTGGTGGTTTATTTTCTTTTTTAAGTATATTTTATTAATTATGCTATTACAATGGTCTTATTTTTTCTCCCCTTTATCCTCCTCTGCCCCACATCCCCTTCCCTCCAGCATTCTCCCCCACCCCTTATTTCATGTCCATGGGTTGTACATGTAAGTTCTTTGGCTTCCCCATTTCCTATACTATTTGTAACCTCCCCCTGTCTACTTTTTGCCCACCAATTATGCTTCTTATTCTCTATAGCTTTTCCCCCATCCTCCCTACCTCCCCACTGATAACACTGCAGGTGATCTCCATTTCTGTGATTCTGTCCCTATTCTAGTTGTTTGCTTAGTATTTATATATATATATATATATAGCCTTTGGCATTTTAATTATGATGTGTCTTGTTGTGGCCCTCTTTGGGTCCAACTTGTTTGGGACTCTCTGAGCTTCCTAGACTTGTATGCCTATTCCCTTTGCCAAATTAGGGAAATTTTCTTTTGTTATTTTTTCAAATAAGTTTTTAATTTCTTACTCTTCCTCTTCTCCTGACACCTCTATGATTTGGATATAGGTATGTTTAACATTGTCCCAGAGGTTCCTAAGCCTCTCCATGTTTTTAATTTATTTTATTTATTTTTTTTTTTATTTTTGTGTATTTTTTTGTTCCAGCTAAATGTTTATTTCCTTTTTGTTCCAAATCATTAATTTGAATTCTGGCTTCCTTCCCTTTGCTGTAGGATCTCTGTATATTTTTCTTTATTTCACTTTTTATAGCTTTCACTTCTTCCTTTATTTTGTGGCCATACTCAATCATTTCTCTGAACATTCTGATCACCACTGTTTTGAGCTCTGAATCTGATAGTTTGCCCATTCCTCATCACTTAGTTCTTTTTCTGGAGTTTTGATCTTTTCTTTCATTTGGGCCATATTTTTTTTGTCTCTTCAATTTGGCAGCCTCCCTGTGTTTCTGTCTATCAGGTAGTGCTGCTTTGACTCCTTTGACTCCTGTGTTGGCACACCTGTTATGTTGCAGGGGGCAGAGCCTTAGGTATTTGCCAGGGTAGTGCGACCCCCTTGGCCATTTTGCAGTGCTGTATGTAAGGAACAGGTCAAAGAGGGAATGATGCTGTTTGCTTGTCTCTTGTCCTGTTTCCAGTCACTTCCCACATTTCCCATATGCAACTGGCAACCTTCTAGTTGCTGCTCTGGTGCTGATTCTCAGAGTGGGTGGGTTTGCATATGTTCTAGGACCCTGCGGGCCCTTTAAACAGACTGTCCTGACAGATCAGCAGTTTCTTCTGCCTCTCAACCTCTACAGGTTTTTACCACCAGAAGTTTTGAGGCTTTATATCCCTGGCACTAGAACCCTGGGCTGTGAGGTCTGGCCTGGGGTTGGGATCACTTGCTGTGCATTTGTCCTTTTTGGTTTTTATCCACTACATGTGAATGTGGACCCCCCCCCCCATTCTGCTGGCCACTGACTCACCATTGACCCAATCTGGTCAAACCATATTGCATCCTCTCCACCCCTCCTACCTATCTGGGTGAATGCTTCTTCTTTAAGTACTTGGTTGTCGGACTTTCATACAGTTTGATCTTCTGTCATTTCTGTTTGTTTTTGTTTTTAGATTGCTGTTATCCTTCTTATGGTTGTTCAAACAGGTGAAGCGAGTCTACCTTCAACTCCATCTTGGCTGGAAGAGAAAAATACTAATGTTTATTTATGTCATAATTTTTATCAATTCCTCTTGGTCTTGCTTTTCTCAAATTCAGACCTTAATTCTACAATCAAAATAGGAATTTGTGGAAAAATCAGAAAATCTGAATAAATGTTCTAGTTTACTCCTATATATTATACCAAGGTTAATTTTCTAATTTTAGCAATTATTCTATTGTTATATTAAATGATAAAGAAGAACCTGGGTAAATACTATATGGAAACTGTGTTCTATTTTTGTCACTTTACTGTGCCTAAAGTTATCTATAAAACAGCAAAAAAAAAAAAAAATCTCAATTCTCAATAATAAAATTAAGATGTTTTATTTGCTAAAATTACCTTTCTGTTTCTTGGAATGGTTACCTTTTAACACAATCATTTACTACTTCATTTTTAGAGAGAATGAATATAAAATGAATACTAAATATAATTAAGTTTGAGCTCATTTACCCAATTATAACTAAATCATAACTATTGTGAATATTCTTTTTATCAAAATAAAATAACAATGGTAAAATTATATTAAAATATTAGTCATCATAGTTTAAATATAAGTAACATATATATGTGTGCATATGTATAATACATATATACTTGCCTATTTCTAAATTAAAGATACATACTTAAAGTAACAAATAATTGTCTGAAAGTACAGTAACTGTCTGCAAATTGTTTCTGTTTCTGTATCTTAATAGACTTATCAAGTAATAAGAGACAACTGAGGTATGTTTTATGATACAAATCAAAAGTCACTGAAGATTTGCTGATATCCTCACTGGATAATTATTAACTCAGTCCTTACACATGATTGTGTTTAGCTTCAAGAAGCTATTGCACTCATGTTCATTCTAATAATTTTGGCTAATGTAATATATTGTATAAAATTGTTCAGTTTTATCTTCCTAGCTCAGACTAATTTATGTCAAATTTAAACACACACTGCTAGGACTATGTGATTCAAAACTTCTGAGGATGTTCTGGCCCAGGTTTCATATGCCTAAATTATAATCCTGCCAAACAGTAAAAGTGGGATCTGGGTAGGAACTTTAAAGCCTTAAAATTGATTTAAACACTTGAAGATGTATTTTTTACAATTGCTTCTTTAGAATTAACATAAATAAGTTCTTACTATTTTCTGTCTATATTCTGGATGGCTAGAAGATTTTTGCTGCCAAAAGGCAACTGCATAAATAGTAGAAAAAGAAACAGACAAACAAAAAAATAAACAAAGTGCCAAACTTAAAAATATCTAGAATTTGTTTCCAAGTTTTTATCATGTCAACTAACTTACCAAGCAAGTTATCAAGAGTTCTCCATTGACCAAAACCTGATCACTAAGCTTTGTAAAACACTGTTTCCCATGCAAAAATGAATTACCTTTATCTTTATGGGTCATCAGTAAAAATCAAAAGAACTAATGTTTCCATAAAATCAAACTTGCAATTTTATTTAAAAAGTTACTATGAAATATTAATGTAAGAGACACAACTTTTTCACTAAGAGTGTAGCCAACTTGTTCCATGTTTAAGTACAGGGGCTTCTTCATGCCCTCTGCACTTAGACCTGATTTATTGTGATGACACTAATGTAAGAATGCTGTTGAACTTTATTGGAATGAACCCCATAGGGAATTCTCATCTACTGACCAATAGTTAAGTTGTAAGTCATAGATCCATGTATCTATATTTCACACTTACAAAAATATGATTGAATGATATGATGTCTTCACTTTTCACAAGTTTAATCCTGAAGGTCTCAAAATTTTGGTAACAGATGGCATCGTGAAAGAGATAACTTCCTCAAGAAATTCAAATTAAGGAGCATATTTCCATGTGTAGACAGCTTCCACCTAAGATTCCCAAACAAAGATACTTCAGTGCCAAGAACCATTATGTCTCACAATATCTTTGTCTCTATCTTCTTTTCATACATATATCTTAAATTTTCTGTAGTTTATATGTGTAGACAATTTTATTTTTTCCACCTTTAATTCTAGTTATTTGATTTTCAAGGTATAATCCTTGAGGTTTTGTCAACATCTGACAAACAAAATAAAGACTGAGATGAACACTATAATTAAGCTTGGAGAACTGACCACTGTGTCAATTTTTGGGTCATCTATCTTGGCAAATTCAGTTAAAGGATGGAGTTGGTTTTTGCAAATCAAATCTTGCTGTCTTTGACATTTTAGTCTTATATTGCATTCTGTTCTGCTCTTGCATTCTATGCCTGCTAGCTCAACATATGATTGGAGTCAACAAAATCACACAGGAAAATAATGATCTTACTCAAGAATCAACTACCTCCTAAGTTTACATATCTCATTAGTTTTTCAGACTTAGAAATGTCATATAGCAGTGAGAGTTTGGACTCTGACTTTTGCTTAAGCATGTCAGCCCTGATGCCAATGCTGGATGAAAAAGAAAAAAAAAAAAAAAAAAAAAAAAAACTGAGAAAAACCTTAAAAGGCTAAAAAATTCCCATTGAGCCTTGGAAGACCTTGGCCCCCTCTTAGCCAGTTGGGTCTGCTATCAATATTATATACAAATTAGCTTAAATAACAGAAATTTACTTCTCACACTTGTGGAGATTGGAAAGTCCAACGTCAAGGTGTTGGCAAGTGTGGTGTGTGATGAAAACAAACTTCCCAGTTTCCAGATGGTGATTTTTCAGTTGTTTTCTCACATACAGGAGAGCAGAGGGAGAAGAAGCAGGCTCTCTGGTGTCTCGTCTTCTGAGTACTAATTCCACCATAAGGTCTCCATCTAATGACCTAATTACCTTCTAAAGGACTATTTCCAAATACTATCATATTTGGGATTAAGTTTTCAACATATGAATTTGGCAGAGACATAAATATTCAGTCCATACTAGCCCCCCAATTGTTCATCCATCACACTTTGTTAACCTCATGTTGCCCGAACAATGCATACTAAACGAAGACTCGAGTCTTGCTGCCTTTATATCCTTTCCTGCATCTAATATGACCTCAATTTTCCCATATCTTCTGAGAAATTCAACAACAAAAAAGTTTAGAGCAAGGTAGACTCTAACCGGACTTACCCAACTGTGCCACAAAATCTTTAAATTCTTTTTCTCACTTCAAAACAATTATTTTAGAGTTATTCTCAGGTTATAATAATTTGAAAATATTTTGCTAAAGACTTTTGGTCTTTGTGTGTGTATTTCCATCCATGTGTATAAAAATACTCAAAGTAGAATTTCTTGTAAAATATTTTTATTTTTTTCTTTTGATGTTTTAGTTTTCTAATTAATGGGGTTACAGATGAACCTTATTGATATTTAAAATATATGTGGGGATCACATAGATTATTAAATTATCATTCAGGGAACACATATTTGTGAGCTTATAAAGTTTCAGTTATTATGCTGGAGATTTTGAAATAAAGTGAATTCTATTTAAAAAATTATGTTGTGATAATTTAATTAGCAAGCAAATTTTAGTAAAATCAGATTTGCTAAGTAAATGTTAATATGCCTGTATACTAATAAACTAAATATGATAAACTGATATGCAATCTGTTTTTACTCATTATCATTTTAAAGTACACATGAAAATGTACTTGCAATAGAGTTATAGTTTTAAGAGACTAATAAAATTTAAAAAATTTTGACAAGCACCTAGAGCGCATTTTAATATTACACAATTCTGTGCTAAAATGTGTTTTTAAAAAGCAAAGTCTGAATTATATACATGTCAAAAGTTAATTCTATTAACATCACAGTGGGCTTTGTATTGAAAGAAAAAATATCTCATTGTTGTAACCTATTGTTATTTGACTCTTTACAACAACAACAAAATAAATCATTTGCAGCTTCAAATTCCCATTGTGGAGTAAAAAAAGAATACCTTATAAAGGGCATACCTGAAATGTCATCCTTGTAAGTTTTCTATGAAAACTGTGATGTCACTTTCAGTTGGTGACTGTTGATTTTTCCCCTGGGAAAAGATAAATATTCTGTGGTTATATATAATAAAAGTATTTCACCTTAGCAAGAAAATACATATTTATTTTAGTACACTGAATAAGATTCAGTTATCTAAAATTTTTTATTCACTTTGATGAAAATGTCACAAAGTGCAAATCATTAAAAAGAAAAACAAGAAGAAAAACAGCTTTCATTACTGTATCAATAAGCATTCTCACTTTTTTTTTTTAGCTCTGGTCAAATATATTCTGTGACTCTGAAATAAACACAAAATAGAGTACATGCATAGTCTTCAGACCGTGCAATGAATGTTGAATAACACTATATTATTTGATCGTGTTTTTCTTCATATTGTTGACATTTTTATTTCCCAGATTCTTGAGTGTTTGCAGCTGAAGAGGCTAACGGATCTCTGTGGAAATACAGGAGGAAAAGGAGAAATAAAGAACAAGACACAAAAACATGAAAGGGTGTTAGGTCATTGTTTGCTTGCATGCCTGTTCCCAGACTTTTCTTTGACCTATCCCAACCTATATATCATTGTAAAGTAAGCACTGGAATTCCCATATGAGTCTTCAGTGTGTATATAGAATAAATAAAGTATTTGTAACAGAGGTAAATATACAAGTGTGAATGATAGAAGGTTGCTGCTTACAACAAGCCATAAATTTCAGATAAATTAAAATAATCATTTATTTCCTTCAGTAAAAACATCTAAAATCATTTAGCAATTTGTTTATTTCTTCATTGAATTTATCGAGGTGACATTGTTCACAAACCACACAGGTTTCAAGTGTACAAATCAATAAAATGTCATCTGCACAATGTATTGTGTGTCTACTGCACAAAGCAAAGTCTTTTCCCATCCACCTTGCCCCTCTTTGCCTACCCCCACTTATCCCCCTCCTTTACGCTGGCTATCATCTCTGTTTCTCTCTCTATATATATATTTTTTTCTTTTTCAATATATATATATTTTGCTTCATCCCTTCAGCTCCTTTTTTCCAACCCTTCTCAGTTTATTTATTTTATTTATTCATTTTTAGACAGAAGGGAAGGGAGGGAGAAAGAGAGAGAGAGAAAAACATCAATATGTGGTTGCCTCTCACATGGCCCTTACTGGGGACCTGGCCTGCAACCCAGGCACGTGCCCTGATTGGGAATCAAACCAGCATCCCTTTGGTTCGCAGCCCTCACTCAATCCATTGAGCTATACCAGCCAGGACCCTCCTCAGTTTATTTTTAACAGGAATAATAACAACATTCAATCTTATATTGAGGGGACCAAACTTTCTCTAACTGTTTTATATCAGACTTAACCAATTGAATTTTGAAAGGTAAATATCAAGGTAGTATCATAACAAGTATGCCTTTTATATATTTATTCATCAGAAAGTTAATTTTATTATAATTATCTAATTACATTTTTTGAAACACATCTTGGATACCACAATGTTTAAAGAAAAACAAAATATGTAAGAAAAATAAAACTGATTAAGAGAAAAACAACTGTAGGTAGAGAAAAGTACCAAACATGTTATATAATTTGGTAAACTGAAGAAGAAAAAGATCAAGTTAATTATATGTAATTCCTGATAATTATAATTTAGAATATAATCTGTTATTCTATCTACTTCCATACCTCTCCTTTCTCTTCACTCTGTCTTTGCCAGGGCTCTCCTGATTTTGTACTAGATGAAAAAGATGGCTACCTACAAATCAAGGTTTGGAAATCCAAAGATTATACTGGGTAGAAAGAAAAGGACTCTGGATCCTGCATAGCTCTTAAAGTATTTTCATGGTACCTAAACCACACTTTTAAAAATTCTTTAAAATCTTCTATAGAAATAAAATCATCCATGTCTTGGTCTAACATAATTAAATGCATTATTAGTGATAGGTCATTTTATTTGCTAATTGTATTCTTTAAAAATTAATGATAACCCTGATATCATTTATTCCGTATATAAAGGTTGAATTTTTTATAGTTATGCTACTACAAAAAATCAAAATAATAATTATTTATCTATCAATGAGTAATGGAGTTTAGTAAGAATACCAAACATTTGTATAACACAAAATTCTAGCCACCTAATATGTCTAATTAAATATCTTATCCAATACCAATTTAAAGAAGAGACACCAGGACGATGAAGTTATGTAATTTACACAAGCAAATGCATCTACATAGGTAGGAGCTCAGAGTCAATCCTAGATATTGACCTAGTCAGAGTCTTTGCTTCTAACAGAGACGTCGGATTAAAGAAGTATAAAGGAGAAAGCGGAGAGTGAAGTGAATTGGTATGGGAGAAAACAGAAAAAAGGAGATAAACATTTGTACATGAAAGATAGATAAATAGACATAGGTAAATAAATGATAAATGATTAGATAGATGGTAGAGGATAGATAAATGATAGATAGATTAGAGAGATGATAAATAGAAAGATAGATGATAGAACAAATTGACCAATGACAAAAAGAATTTCAAACCCATTTGTTCTATGTTTGCTCTCTTTGATAGGAACAATTTATCTACATAAGACATGATGACTATTCCTTTCCTCTCTTCAGCAGCCCTCCTACCTGACCATCTATTCAGAACCTCACAGTTAGGAAACATCTCAAGCACAGCAACAGTGAGACATTGGCCAGCCTCTCAGACACACGCATCACAGGTGGTAAATCAAATGCACTCATTGTGATACAAGTAAATTTAACATCTTTATTTTTCTTTTGATGGATGAGCAGAGAGCACTGACCTTTTTCCAAATGATTGTAACTGCATAAAAGAGCCATCGCTTTGGGTTATTTCACTATAGAAAATATCTATTGCTAAGGGTCAGTGCAGGTTTTATTTCAAGGAGATTAATCGTTCTGAAGGAGAAAAATAAATTTTTGACATATTACTTCTGAGTAGCTTTCATGGATGTGCAGAATTAACCGATAATGATGCTTACTGATGTCATCAAGGACAAGAGGTATTCCATCCAGCGCTGCACTCATCAACCAGGGGATAATAAGGGGCATTCAAAGATCCTATAAATACTTTTATCCCTACTTCTGTGCATCATGTGCTATGGACTGAGGAATGGCACTTAATCTTTAACCAGAAAAGAGAAAGTGACCTATGCTAACACAGCTACTGTTTAATCTCTCTCCAATAGTTATAGTTTCCTACGAGCTCACTTCAACTACACACTAGTCATTTCGAATAAGAAAGTGGGATCACAGCATTGGATAAGCAGTTGACCTAAGCCAAACCCTCATACCAAATTGGAAGATGGATTTTTTTTCTGGTATATTCTTCTGATGAGATAAAATTGGATTGAAAAAGTAACTCGATATCAGATTATATTAATTATAATTTATAATTATTTTAATATTTAAAAATTTAAGTAGAATTTTTTTTATTTTTAAATTATGTCATTGTTGTTCAATTACAGTTGTCTGCATTTACCCTCCCTTCAACCCCAGGCAAACCCACCTCCCTCCCTTGCTTCCACCCTCCCCCTTGGTTTTGTCCATGTGTCTTTTATAGCAGTTCCTGAATACCCTTGTCCCCATTCTCTCCTTCCCCCTCCCCTCTGGTTACTGCCAGAATGTTCTAAACTTCAATGTCTCTAGTTATATTTTGTTTCTCTGGTTGTATTTTGCTTACTTACCTCACAAGCGTCTTGGCTGTGACTGATCTGAATTCCCCGGTAGCTGATCTGGCCTTGGTGCCTTCACTCCTGAGTCCTTATATAAAACCTTTTAACATTTCATATAGTAGAGCTGCATGATGATGTACTCCTTGAACGTGACCTTATCTGAGAAGCACTTTATCTGCCCTTCCATTCTAAATGACAGTTTTGCTGGATAGATTATTCTTGGTTGTAGGTTTTTCATGATTTGAAATATCTCTCTCCAGCCCCTTCTTGCTTGGAAGGTCTCCTTTGAGAAATCCACTGACAGTCTTATGGGGATTCCTTTGTAGGTAACTGTCTCTTTTTCTCTTGCTGCTTGTAAGATTCTTTCCTTATTCTTGACCTTGGGTAATGTAATTATGATGTGCCTTGATGTGTTCCTCTTTGGGTCCCACTTCTTGGGGGTTCTCTGAACTTCTTGGATTTCCAGGAAGCCTATTTCCTTTGCCCAATCTGGGAAGTTCTTCTTCATTATCTGTTCAAAAATACGTTCAATTTCTTGGTGTTCCTCTTGTCCTTCTGGCAGCCCTATGATCCAGATGTTGGGTCATTTACAAATGTCTCTGAGTTTCCTGAGTCCCTCCTCAGTTTTTTGAATTCTTGTTTCTTTTTTATGGTCTACGCTATTGGTTTGAGTCCCACCTTCCTTTTTTTCCCTATTGGTTCCCTGTAGATCATCCCTCATTATCTTTATCGTGTTCTTCATTTGTTCATTTATTTGCGTCCATCTTTCTTCCAGTTTTGTTAGCATTTTGATTACCCATGTTTTAAACTGAGCATCTGATAGGTTGACTATGTCGTCATCCATTAGTTGTAATTTGTTCTGATCTTTCATTTTGGCCATTTTCATTCTTTTTATCTCAGAGCACTTGTTGGATTCTTAGGTGTTCGCTGTTGCCTGGCAACCTGGGTCACTTTTTTTGTGATGTTTCCTCTGGGGGCGGGGCCTGGGAGGGAGCAATGGCGACTGCCGATCCTCCCTGGCTCCCGATTACCCTCCGCTCCCTAGTTCCTTACTGCCTCCTCTGCCAGTCTCGACCCTGCTGGTTCCCACTGGCCTCTCCGGATACGCCACCGGCCTGCGGGGTTCACCCGTTGTTCAGGGTCATGTTTTGTTTAGGCGCTCGCGGCGTGAGTCTCTCCGGGCAAACTGCCTCTCACTCCTCTCCTCCTCTCGGTTCTGTCCCGCTTACCGGCCTGGATGTACTTCCTCTTCCACTTCCTGGGTTTCGGACTTCCCTTCAGTTCATTTCTGTCCGTTCAGGTTATTTTTCGCTATTGTGTTCGTTGTTTAAACTCTGGTTGTGCGCGTGGCAAAGTGCGTCCACCTATGCCGCCATCTTGGTGTAAGTCCAGTAGAATACTTTTATATAAATATTTTTACTTCTCATCAGAATTAACACAATGGTTAGACTGAAATATAAGTTAAAATGAAAATGCGTATAAATTAAATGAAAATATGTATTCCTTTATAAACTCTAAAAGTTTGTTTTACAATGAAATGTATCACTTGAATATTTTTAAAACCAATCTTTAAGATTAAACATTTCTCCTTAAAACTTGATAGCCCTGATCCCAAGGGGTTTCAAGCTGTATGAATCTTTACACCTGAGGTAAAATCTGTTACACAAAAGGTAAACTCATAGAGACCTGGGCTTAGATAATTTTGAAAGAAATCTCAATCTCTCTCTCTCCCTTCTCTCAACTTGTTCATCTCACATTCTGATTTTCCCTATTTTTCATTTGATTTTTCATCAACATTTCAGCTATTTTTCCTCTGTAAGCATTCCTCCAATCTTGTTCCACCTACTTAATTTTTAAAGTTCAGTTATTACTTCTTTTGAAACCAGTTTATTCTGGACAAGATGGGGGGGTTACACGAGAGGGTGAGATATGGGATCGCCTTCTACAGAAGCGAGGAAAATAAGAGACAAGCCGAGAGTACACTCAGCTGGCAACATGCAGCTATTTACATGACTGGAAATTTCGCTATGAGCTTGATGCTACTCAAGTAAGCAATGTCTTCTAATGTTAAAAACAATACAGCTGCAAAATGCCAACAATCTCTAATCATCCATGCTAAACTTTGGTCTAATTATAAGGCCCATGAATCTTGCAGGCTGCCAGCTCCCAGTGAACCAGAATTCTGATAATAAATATTTCATGGTTTCATGATACCTTCAGTGAACAAATGATTTATTTTCTTTTATAATCTTTAAACATTTTAATCTGCAACCAAAACACTGATGTTAGGAAAAATTTGAAAAAAAGTGGAGAGATAATGAGCTATGTAGACGAAAATCAACACTTTGTTGAGAATGTAATGGTTCTGGAGGACACCAAATTATTATCTCGTATGGAAAATATTGTCTTGGTCTAAATAAAATCATATTTTATCTTATTTTACTGCCACAACATTTATAACATGAGTTATGTTCTCTTGTGTCTCCCATGTGGTTACATTTTAAGATACATATTACAGTTCTGATATTTCTATTGTATTTTTCTTCTATTGACCATAACTCTTGACTAGATACAAATAGAATGTTGATAAGTTTATATGTATTTCTGTATATACATATATGTGTTTTGTATTTTTATGTTAAAACAAAATTTCAAAACACATTAATTGATAAAATTGTATACTTTTTTTCTTAATCTACAAATGGCATCCATCCTATTTTGATATGATATATGCACAGGCTTTGGTGAAAAAATATTGTATTTTAACTAACATTAAATTTTGTCTCAGAGTCTTAGGTCTCCTATTCTTGGACATATTGAGGTTTCAGGGTACAAAAAGGACAATATTTTTTCTTGAATGATTTTTTTAGTAACTCTTAGCTTATTAATTTGTTCTTCAAATTATTATTGAGCCTTTACATATGCCAGATGCTGATGTTAACTAGATGGAAAATATAGCCACTTTTATTGAGGAATGAATCTTTTTTAAGGGATGATAAGTTTGAAGGAAAAGTTTTATTATATTACAGAATATGTTACAAGAAAAAATTTTCTACTGGGTGCTATAACCTCACAGAAGAGGAACACCAATACTACAGAGCTGATAAAGCTACCAGTTCTTCAGTTATCTTGAAACACTAAAGCTGAGTTAGCCTAAACAGAGAGAAAGATTGAGAAAGAAGAAGAGATTGAGAAAGAAAAAGAGATATTTTGGTTAAAAAAATAACCAAAGAAAATACACTGATAAATGGAAAAAATGCAGCCAGTTGCTAATAATTTGTTGACTGCATGACCTAAGACGTTCACAGAGAAAGTGAGATGAGGTGCGGTGAGACTGGATAGTAAGACATCAAACTGAAAAGATGTGCAGAGGACAGATTGTAAAGGTTCTCTGGTGATAAGCTAAGGATACACTCCTGAGTCAAGGAATTACTTAGGATGACAATGAAGAGATACAAGCCAGGAGAAGAACCTGGAGGAGATACATACTTGACAAAGAAGAACAGAGCAGCATTTTAGAGAGCGCATTGGAGGGCAAAGCTAGGAAGCAGTTACACAAACCAGTAGCCTTTCTTAGCATTCCCTGTAAGGCCTTAAGACAGCATCCTCCGGGACATAAAAGACATGTATGAGAAAGAGTCAAGTAGAACTGACAGAAAACAATATATTATTGAGAGCAATTTTCCCATCTTCTCCATTGTCATATCTTCCCTTTTAACTAGATCATTTCCATAAAAATATGCTGACAATTTTTTCTTTTTTAAAAGATACAAAATAAAACCTAAACACTCTCTTGCCTCTATTTCCTTTTCAGTCTACTTCATGTATTTTATGGCAAAACTGAAGAAATTGTCTATTTTTATAATCTATCATTGCTCTCTTCCTATTTTCTCTGAACTCATTCATTCAATATTCAGTCTTTATCTAACAACTCTGCAGACGCATTTATACATTGATCACTCACAGCTTTTTTTTTTTTTTTTTAACTTCATTTGGCTGCTAGGAACTGACACTCTCTTACTCTTCTTGCTGTCACTGCTCTTTATTTCTTTCCTTTCCTTGCTGGTGCATCCTCACATCCCAAACTTTGATGGTGGAGTTTCTCATAGCTCCATCCATTAACCTATTTATGTATACCCATTTCTTTAATGTTTTAATCCTGTCTCAAGGCCTTACTTGTCATCTACAGCTAAGATCCACAACATAAATCTTCTATTTAGTCTTCTCTTCTGAAGGCAGTCTCCTATATTTTGTATTGAACTGCTTTTCTGACAGCAGAAAAGTAGGCATTTGTGCTGCCTGTCACTAACAGAACCTGTAAGTAGAGACAAAGATTGAATCTTTATGGGTGCTTTATTCCGATGCCAGTGGTCTGCAAAAATAACGAGTTATATAACCTCAGAAACCATCTTAACATCTCTTCCCAAGCTGACCTATTTATAAGTAGAAGAAAGGGGAGGTAAAGGGTATGGAAATAAGGTTAATCAGAAAGAGTTGCAGTCCAAATGTAATTCTTCTAGCACTTATCTGTTGATCATCAATAGTTGATCAACAATTTTTTATCTGCATCACTGGATGTACCCTCCTTGGAACACAATTGCTCTGATACAATCTCCATTGCTTGCAAGCCCCTGGGGCACAAAGTTTGAAATGGTTTTTGACCTCTTGGAGTTATAGGGGTTATATATTCCAGTACCTGGTATAACAGTTTTACTCAAAGGGCAGGTTTGTATGCCTTCTTATAGGAATAATTCCCCAGTCAGATAGAATGTCCATCTTCTAAATATATCCAGTAAAAGAAACACAACCCCTTTAAATATATCAAATTTTGCGTTAATTTAATTTTTCTTGAACATTTACATTAAATTCAGAAATGGAATATTGCTATCAAAACTTTCACATCTTTAGGGTCCCGGTTCGATTCCCAGTGAGGGCACATGCCTGGGTTGCAGTCCAGGTCCCCAGTGAGGGCCATGTGAAAGGCAACCATACATTGCTGTTTCTCTCCCTCTCTGTCTCCCTCCCTTTCCCTCTCTCTAAAAATAAATAAATGAAATCTTAAAAACAAACAAACAAACAAAAAAAAAACCAAACCAAAACAAAAAAAACCGCCCTGGCTGGTGTAGTTCAGTGGATTGAGCGCGGGCTGGGAACCAGAGGGTCCCGGTTCGATTCCCAGTCAGGGCACATGCCTGGGTTGCGGGCTGGGTCCCCAGTGAGGGCCATGTGAGAGGCAACCATACATTGCTGTTTCTCTCTCTCTCTGTCTCCTCCCTTCCCCTCTCTCTAAAATAAATAAATAAAATCTTAAAAAAAAAAAAAAAAACTTTCACATCTTTGATACATAACATCGGGAGCTATTTATATGGAAAGTATAATTTTTATCCTAGACAGAATTCGTGATTGTAATTTGTTAGAAGATGAAAGGATGAAAGTTAAACATCTGTAAAATAAGATGAAATGGGGGGGAAAGTCTGCAAAGTGTGAACTGCTTGTAACATATTTTCATTTGTTTCAGTTTGCTTGGCTTTCCATCCATAAAATGAATGATTTTGATCTCATATAAATCTCCATAAATTCAAAACTATGTGAATTTAGTTACAAAGTTTTTTAAGTCAATATAAGTCAATATATTTCTTCTACACAATTAGTTGGATTAAGATGAATTCTTTGGAATAATATTGTTCTAAACTAAGCAGAAATGTGACTTATTTTATTTTTTCTCATGTGTAGTTGATTAGACCTCAGATTTATAATTTGAATTGGTCTCTCTAAAAATCCAAGAAAAGGAATATCATTAAGAGAGCAAAAATAGTGTATTCTGTGTCTTTGTGGCACTAATAAGAAATAAAGATGAATATGTGACATTCCCTAAATATCTAGATAACGTTGAACTCAATATGTTACACTAATAAATCTATATACAACCAATATTCTTAATTCTTGGCCTGGCAGTCTTTCCTGAATTTGAGTTTCATTAATCTAATTGTTTTAACATCTGACAAAAGATCTAAGTACTGTTTAAGAACTTAGACAAAGTAATTTACATTTTTCCATGTCCAATGTGAGAAAATTTGAAATGCTGAAAAAATTAAATAATATTCCCTTACATTGTTTTCTTCAATTTCTGTATTTTTAATAATTTCTCTTTCTTTTCACTTTATATGTGAATAAATCACATACCATGCATTTTTTAAATTGATAATTTAAAAATTGAAATAGGATAATTTTTTGCTATTAAAACAGAGAACCAGATTTCTACCCATTTGATTCAAAAACGTACTTTCTTAACTTTAAAATACCATACTAATGTTCTGCTCTTGTAGTCTATTGATGAATTATTTTAATGAACGTGTATTCAGTGAAGACACCTGGTGACATCATGCTCTCAACTCATCACCTGTGGGATGTTGCCATGGGGACTAACCATGCCAAGTTACTCGGTTGTCCTATTCTGATCTCTGAACAAAATGCCTTGTGTTTCTGCTAGCATATGTATAGTCACGGGGTGTGTGCATGTAACATAAACTTTCAGACTGTTCAGTATTTCTGCTTTAGTGGGATATAGATCCCCAGGTTTAGAGACTGTGGTGATCTTCATGGGACAGCAGAATTGACTGAGGTTTTGGCATCTATATTGAGGAAAAACAGCCCAAAGCTGGAATTATCAAAAGAATAAATCCTGAGGAAACATTATTCTCCAGAGAAATTTATTTAGGAGTTATATCTCTTGGAAACTTGAAGGAAGAAATCTAAATATATGTGTATGTTATTTTTTTTCCTTCGATGCAATGATGTCATTCACTGTGTTCCTTTTCTTAGGGTCAGTCTCTTCATCTCTAAGAAAAGTATATATTGGGGGATCAGTAGGAGAAAATTGCCTGATTTAATCATAGAACTCTTATTAAAATTAGCTTAAATATGATAGAAACATTTGGTACTCTTTGATGTATCATATCAGTGAGTTATTTGACATAAGTCTACTTTTCCAATTCTCTACAATTTTAATGTTCTACTTTTAAAGTGTTTTGAACAGTAAATACATAAGTTGGAGGACGTTACATTTTTCCCCTTGCTTGAAGATTTACAGCATTGTACATTACAATGAGTTCTAAAAATTCAGCACTAATTGTTTCTTCCACTCAGAATTCCACCACGTTATCTGACCATAGAAAACTGTTTTTCTGAACAACTTTACATAACATGTACATCTCAGAGAACAACAGCAAACGCACAGGAGCACTCTATAAGCTTTCTTTTGACTCCTTAAGGAATATTGAACATTCTTAGGTCCCAGTTCCTGCTCTCTAGTAACTACCAGAAACATTGTCATTTGGGGGGACTATTCCACTTTCATAGCTTTCTTTCCCCTTCATTCCCTTGTTATTTCTTTTCTCTCAGCCTGAAAAAGGAGGTGTGAGTGCTGTGAGAACAGGGCTGGAAGGGTCTGAGGAAGGCCGAGTGGTGGTGAAATAACTTCAGCAGTGCCAGCACACTGTCCAACCTTAATTATGTACATTTTTTCTTATTTTTCAAAGTTAAAATGTACCTAAAAGAAACAGAAGATTGCTGATGTTGACGATTCACAATTCTGTTGTTATTCCAGGTGTTTCGAAATGAAGAGAAAAAAAAATAACTTCAATCACACTTTTATTTCTGTTGTATGTGCCTCATCATTTGGCATCAGGAGATGGGCATTGATGCCAAGCTGTTAAATTTCAGACACTGCCAGGTCTGTTGGACTGGTGCTGTGCGTCTTCACAATGAGGCTATTACAACTCTGGACGACTTTTGCCCATCTCTTCTTTTCTGTGCTTATCTCCCTGAGGGCTGTTTAATCAAGACTCAATAAAAATTGTTGAACTATTCAGCTTTTTATTGAGAGACTTGATGCTACAGCCCCACAGGAGCCCACTGAAGAGATTAGGCTCATTATCATAAAGAGGCAAAGAAAATGCTAAGGACAGGGAAAAGCACAAATCATAAAACTGCAATGCACTGTACTTGACCAACTTAGCCGCCTTAAGAAAAGAATGAGGTGAGGAAGACACTAACATCAGAAGAAAGCTAATATTGATAAAGGACAACATATTTGTTTATAAAGTATCTATCCATTTTTATTTACATGGATACAAATAGCACTTATTCAATAAGATGATTTTTTTCATTAAAAACAATTTTCCTTGATATAGAGGAATATATATGTTTCATTTCCTGCAAAAGGCCCCTGTATTTCTAGAAGTGGAATCACTAGGTCAAAAGACATTTCCATTTTTAATTTTTTTGAGGAAATTCCATACTTTTTTTTTTTCCATATTTGTCTCACCGGTCTGCATTCCCACCCATGGTAAGATTTCCTTCTTTTTCTATAGCAAAGTCATATTTCATTGTGGGAATTTACCACTGCTTTTTTATCCATTCATTTATTGATGATCATTTGGGCTGTTTCCAGATCTTGGACATTGCAAACAATAATGCTACTATAAACATGGGAGTGTGTATATTCTTAGGATAAACCTGCATATTATTATGCTAAGTGAAATAAGCCAGTCAGTGAAAGACAAATACCATATGACCTCACCTATATGCAGAATCTAATGATCAAAATAAATTGACAAACAAAATAGAAGCAGAGACTTGGATTCATGGAATGGACTGATGACTGTCAGAGAGGATGTAGAAGAGGGGACTGGATGAAAGAAGGTGAAGGGGTGACCCAAAGAACACATATGTATAAGCCATAGATGCAGACAACAGTGTGGTGATGGTCAAACAGAAGATAAGGCCGGGGGCTGGGTGGAAGGGGGCAATGGTGGTATGGGTATCTGCACTAGTGTCAATAATAAAAATAAAAAATAATAATAACTCCTGTCTATTTAGACAGGTCATGTTTTGAAACTTTTCATTACAGAAGCATGCAACTACAATTTATTGGCAATATTCTCAAGAACTTTGCTTTGCTATCTTTCCCTAGGAAAGATTGAGGATTTATTTTATGCATTTTCTAGAAAAATTATAAAATACAACATAATACAGCTGAGATAACTTTAACTTTGTGGGGAGAAAAAAGAAAAGCCACATTATAATTTGGAGAACTAAATTAAAGGAACCAAAAATGTGTAACATCAGTTGAGCTTACTCATTTACTGCACTGGTCAGGCAATCCACTTGGAATTGGGGATATAGAGGTGACTATAACCTAAACTGAACATAAGCACTGTATTTAAATCATTTGAGTAAACTGTAAAGTGATATAGAGACAAATGTAGGTAAATGATCAATAATGCTTGTATCAATAGAGACTGAAAATGAAACTAAGTGATCATCTTGTTTTTAATAAATTGAATAAGTTATTGAGAAGTGATTTTAGTAGATAAACTTTAAATTATTTGAAATTTTATGTACCCATTTTGGTTTGTGTTAGGTCCTATTCAAAATGAAGAATTAGAAGACATTTCACAGAACAAATGTTTCCATGATAAACATTTTATACAAAACTTAGTAGGTAAGCTTTTCTTATCTAAATTACAAAAATTCAACAATGTCTGAAACAATTATTTAGACAAAATAACTATTACATTTTATTTTTTATTATTATTAATTATCTGGTATAAAAAGAATATGCTATTCATTCACCAATAATAGAAGATACAGAGTTGATCTATCAATATTCTCTGCTCAAGTAGTCTCAAAATAAATACTAGGATAAAAACAATACATTGACTAGTCATCATTACCAACATCTCTAACCTGGTATTTTTCCACTCTGGTGGCGTCCATGTTTCTATTCTTGGCTACTATAAAAAAGGACAATGCTAGACTCCCAGCCAAGATGGGGGCACAGGTAGATACATTTTGCCTTCTCCCACAACCAAGAGAGGATGACAACAAATTTAGAAGCAAAAAATAACCAGAAATGCCAAAAAAAAAAACCAAAACCAAAACCAAACAAACAAACAAACAAAAAAAACACTGAACTGTATGGAAGTCCAATAACCAAGGAGTTAAAGAAGAAACATTCATCCAGACTGGTAAGGAGGGGCAGAGATGGGCAGTCGAGGTGGAGAGACTCATGGCAAGGTGGTGGCTGGTAGACCAGGTGGTCCCACATTTGCTTGCAGATAAACCAGGAGGAACAACTGGGAAATGAGACAGAGTATGCAACCTAGGGTTCCAGTGCAGGGAAATAAAGCCTCAAAACCTCTGACTGAAAAAACCTGTAGGGCTTGAGACAACAGGAGAAACTGCCAGCCTCACAGGAGAATTTATTGGAGAGACCCATAGGGTCCTAGAATGTGCACAAACCCACTCACATGGGAATCAGCACTAGAAGGGTCCAAATTTGTATGAGTAGCCAGGGAAGTGACTGGTAGCTGGCCAAGAGCCTAGCAAGCCTCATTGTTCCCTTAGGACCTCTCTCCCACATACAGTGTCCCAATGCAGTGGCCTGGGTTGCCCTGCCATGGCAAATACCTAAGGCTCCGCTTCTTACTATGTAACAGGCCCACTGAGACAAAAAAAAAATATATATATATATATATATATATATATATATATATATATATATATATATATATATGGCCCAAAATGAAAGAACAGATCAAAACTCCAGAAAAAATACAACTAAGCAATGAAGAGATAGTCAGCCTATCAGATGCACAGTTCAAAACACTGGTAATCAGGATACTCACAAAAATGGTTGAGTATGGTGGCAAACTGGAGGAAAAGCCGAAGGCTATGCAAAATAAAATAAAGAAAAATGTACAGGGAACCAACAGTGAAAGGAAGGAAACTGAGACTCAAATAAATGATTTGGACTAGAAGGAAGAAATAAGAATTCAACAAGAACAGAATGAAGAAACAAGAATTCAAAAACTGAGGAGAGGCCTAGGAACCTCTGGGACAAATTTAAACATTACAACATCTGAATCATAGGGATGCCAGAAGGAGAAGAAGAAGAGCAAGAAATTGCAAACTTATTCAAAAAAATAATGAAGGAGAAGTTCCCCAATCTGGCAAAATAAATAGACTTCCAGGAAGTCCGGGAAGCTCAGAGGGTTCCAAAGAAATTGGACCAAAGGAAGTACACACCAAGGCATATTATAATTACGTTACCCAAGATTAAAGAGAAGAATAGAATCTTAAAAACAGCAAGAGAAAAGCAGACAATTACCTACAAAGGAGTTCCCATAAGACTATCAGCTGATTTCTCAAAAGAAGCCTTGCAAGCACAAGGGCCTGGAAAGAAGTATTTGAAGTCATGAAAGCCAGAGATCTCCATCCAAGATTACTCTATCCGGCAAAACTATCATTGAAAATGGAAGGCAGATCAAGTGCTTCCCAGGTAAGATAAAGTTCAAGGAATTCATCATCACCAAGCCCTTATTACATGAAATGTTAAAAGGACTTATCTAAGAAAAAGATAAAAAATACAAATAGTAAAATGATAACAAACTTACAACCATCAACAACTGAATCTAAAACAAAAACAAATTAAGTAAACACCTATAACAGGAACAGAATCACAGAAATGGAGATCACATGGAGGGTTATCAGTGGGGAAGTAGAGCGGGGAGAATGGAGGAAAAGGTACAGGGAATAAGAAGCTTAATTAATACGTACAAAATAGACAGGGGGAGTTAAGAATAGTATAGGAAATGGAGAAGCCAAAGAACTTATATTTATCACCCATGGACATTAACTAAGGGACGGGGTTAATGATGGTGGGAGGGGTGGTACAGGAGGGAGGGGAATAAAGGGGAGAAAAAATGGCACAACTGTAATAGCATAATGATTAACATATATTTTTTTAAAAATGACAATGCTTGTGTATTACCCAGAATGACTATATTGCATTCTTGGGTGCAATGTGGGTATGTGAACATTTACAAACCCAACCAGGTGATTCTAATGTGAAGTCAAGTTTAAGATGTATCTTTCTACCTGTAATTAAAAAGGAAAACAACTAGACCTCAAGACCATCCTTGATAGCTTAATTTTCTGATACGTTTTTGTTTTTGGTTAACAGCCATAAACAAGTGAGGCACTGTGAAAAACATATTTTAAATGTTATAGAAGGCAATTTGTGCATCAAAAAAGGAAAGATTCAAAATTAATAAAATAAATTAAATGCTAATTAATTAACATTTCATAATTAATACAAATGGTATACTTCTAAATATTTTAAATACATTTTGTTTTAAATTTATAGTAAAGCAACTAAGAGAGTCTTTCTTTTTTACTTCTAAGACACTTGACAATAAGTTGCTGATTGATGCCCCCATAACTCTAAAAGTTTTAGAGAATATTTCCTACAAGAAATATTATTTTGTATAATGAAAATATAAACACCAAAATTATGAAATTAACATTGATATATTATGATATTCTAATTGATACTCAACATTTAGCTCAATGCTTACTCCAATAATTTTCTTCACAGAAAAATGATCCAGTCCATTATAATGTATCATATCTCTATAGCTTCCTTCAATATGGAACAACTCCACTGTCTTGTATCTACATTTATAACCTTGAAACTTCTGACAATTACTAGCAATTATTTTGAAGAATAAGCCTCTATTTTGTTTTGTTTGATATTTCCTCATGGTTCAATTCTGATAATGCATTTTTGGCAAAATAATTGAGAAGTAAGAAGTAATGATGTATTCTTCTCCTTGCATCCATTAGGTGGCACAGTGTAATTTCCCCCATTACTGATGAAGCTGTCATTTATCACTTGAGTAGGGAGATGTCTGATGACTCTCTCCACTATAGGGTTACTATTTTCCCTTTTGTAATCAATAAGTATTTTGCAGAGGGACTATGTAAATATTTCTTTATTCATCAAACTTTTATCAATTACTTTTAGCATCCATTGATTTTTTTTCTTGGCCGAATTAATCATTGATTTAATTGTTTTACTCTGTGTTCGTTTTAGCAAGAGATATTAAATCACCGAATTCAGAGAATGTGAAAATAAGTTCATTTTTAACTCTTTTAGTTGAATACTTCCACCTAGAAGGTGTCTTTTCTTCTTCTCCCAGACTTAATCTTAACTCATTATTGCCTGGCTTGACCCTATTTTAGTATATTCAATCTTCTGTTGCTTTATTTGGAACTCTAAGACTGTAAGTTTCCAGGCCATATATTCTCAGGCCACTACTGGTGCTTAATTTTCACCTACAGTAATTGTGCCACCTTGAAACTCATCTGTGATGTTTTGAACATTTCATAATGATCCATGTGGTCTTCCCTTCTCCCATCTATCCACATTATTGCTATTGTTGGGAAACAATTCTCCCTGAATATTTTCACATTCTGATTCTCTGCATTGACTGCATGAATTGTAAACAAAAAGATAAGAGAGAATTTGACCTCTCTTATAGTTATTGTTGTTTTTGCTGCTTTAAAGAAATGTTTTTCCCACATTTTTCCCTTGCACTTTATTAGTTTTGTTTCCCTGTAATATTGTGGACATAAATGATTCTCCCTTCTTATTTTCATGTGTTGGTTAACCTTCTTACATCTCAATTTTAAGGGTCACATTTTGGAGTATATATTCTGTCTTTTTTTTATTATTATTATTTTATTGTTGTTCAATTACAGTTGTCTGCATTTTCTCCCTACCACTCCTCCCCACCTCAGCCAAACACACCTCCCTTCCTTGCTTCCACCCTCCCCCCTGGTTTTGTCCCTGTGTCTTTTATAGTAGTAATTGAAAACCCTTCTCCCCACTGTCCCTTCCCCCTCCCCTCTGGCTATTGTTAGATTGTTCTTAATTTCAATGTCTCTGGTTATGTTTTTCTTGCTTTTTCCTTTTGTTGATTATGTTCCAGTTAAAGGTGAGATCATATGGTATTTATCCCTCAGCGCCTGGCTTATTTCACTTAGCATAATGCTCTCCAGTTCCATCCATGCTGTCACAGAGGGTAGGAGCTCCTTCTTTCTCTCTGCTGTGTAGAATTGCATTGTGTAAATGTACCATAGTTTTTTGATCCACTTATTTCCTGATGGGCACTTAGATTGCTTCCAGCACTTGGCTATTGTAAATTGTGCTGCTATGAACATTGGGGTGCATAGATTCTTTTGGATTGGCATTTCAGGGCTCTTAGGGTATATTCCCAGCAGTGGAATTGCTGGGTCAAAAGGCAATTCCATTTTTACTTTTCTGAGGAAATCCCATACTGTTTTCCACAGTGGCTTTACCAGTCTGCATTCCCACCAACAGTGCACTAGTGTTCCCTTTTCTCTGCATCCTCTCCAATACTTGTTTGTTGGTTTGTTTATGATGGCCATTCTGACTGGTGTGAGGTGGTATCTCATTGTGTTTTTAATTTTCATCTCTCTGATGGCTAGTGATGCTGAGCATCTTTTCATATGTCTCTGGGCCCTCTTAAAGAGAGGTATGTCCTCCTTGAATAAGTGTCTGTTCAAGTCTTTTGCCCATTTTTTAAATTGGGTTTTTTGTCTTCTTGGAGTGGAGTCATATGAGTTCTTTATATATTTTGGAGATCAAACCCTTGTCCGAGGTATCATTGGCAAATATGTTTTCCCATATAGTTGGTTCTCTTTTCATTTTAATGCTGTTTTCTTTAGCCATGCAGAAGATTTTTAATTTGATGAGGTCCCATTTGTTTATTCTTTCTTTTATGTCCTTTGCTTTAGGGGACATATCAGTGAAGATGTTGCTGTCTGAGATTTTCCTGCTGATGTTTTCCTCTAGGACTTTTGTGGTGTCATGACTTATATCTAAGTGTCTTTTATCCACCTTAAATTTATTTTTGAGTATGGTGTAAGTTGGTGATCGGGTTTCATTTTTTTGCCTGTAGCTGTCCAGATCTCCCAACATCATTTGTGGAAGAGGCTATTTTTACTCCATTTTATGCTTCCTCCCCCTTTGTCAAATATTAATTGACCGTAGAGACTTGGGTTTATTTCTGGGCTCTCTGTTCTGGTCTATGAGCCTGTTTTTAATGCCAGTACCAGGCCGTTTTGATTACAGTGGCCTTGTAATACAGTTTGATATCAGGTATTGTGATCCCTCCTGCTTTGTTCTTTCTCAAAATTGCTGCAGCTATTTGGGGTCATTGATGGTTCCATATACATTTCTGAAATGTTTATTCTATATCTGTGAAATATGTTATTGGTACTTAAATAGGAATTGCATTGAATCTATAAATCGCTTTGGGTAGTATGGCCATTCTGATGATGTTAATTCTTCTAATCCATGAGCATCGTACATGCTTCCTTTTGTTTATGTCTTCCTTAATTTCTTTCTTCAGTGTTGTATAGTTTTCTGAGTATAGGTCTTTTACCTCCTTTGTTAGGTTTATTCCTAAGTACTTTATTTCTCTTGTTGCTGTATCAAATAGGATTTTTTTTTCCTGAATTCTGTTTCTGAAGTTTTATTGTTGGTGTACAAAAATGCCTTTGATTTCTGAGTATTTGACTTTGTATCCTGCTATTTTGCCAAATTCATTTATTAGGTCGAGTAGCTTTTTTGTGAAGTCTGTAGGATTTTCTGTGTACACTATCATGTCATCTGCAAACTATGCCATTTTTACTTCCTCCTTTCCAATTTGGATGCCTTTTGTTTCTTTTTCTTGTCTGATTGTTGTGGCTAGGACTTCCAGTACTATGTTTAATAGGAGTGGTGAAAGTATGCATCCTTGTCTTGTTCCTGATCTTAGTGGGAAAGATCTAAGTTTTTTCCCATTGAGTATGATGTTCGCTGTAGGTCTCTCATATATGGCCTTTATTATGTTGAGGAATACTCCCTCTGTTCCCACTATGCTGAGTGTTTTTATCATAAATGGGTGCTGTATGTTATCAAATGTTTTTTCTGCATCTATTGATATGATCATGTGATTTTTGTCTTTCATTTTGTTTATGTGGTGTATTATGTTTATTGATTTGAGAATATTGTACCATCCTTGCATCCCTGGGATGAATCCCACCTCATCGTGGTATATGATCTTTTTAATGTATTGCTGGATGCGGTTTGCCAATATTTTGTTGATGATTTTAGCATCTATGTTCATCAGCGATATTGGCCTGAAGTTTTCTTTCTTTGTTATGTCTTTACCTAGTTTTGGGATTAGGATGATGCTGGCTTCATAAAAAGAGTTTGGGAGCTTTGTATCTTCTTGAATTTTTTGGAAAAGTCTGTGGAAGATGGGGATTAGCTCTCCCTTAAATGCTTTGTAAAATTCTCCTGTGAAACCGTCTGGTTGAGGGCTTTTGTGTGTCGGAAGCTTTTTGATTACTGTTTCAATTTCATCAGCCGTCCTCGGTCTGTTCAGGCTTTCTGCTGCTTCTTCACTGAGTTTTGGAAGATTATATTTTTTTAGAAATTTGTCCATTTCACCTAAGTTTTCAAATTTCTTAGCATATAGTTCGTCATAGTGATTTCTTACAATTCTTTGTATTTCTGTGGCATCAGTTGTAATATCTCCTCTTTCATTTCTGATTGTGTTTATTTGGTTCCTCTCTCTTTTTTTTCTTGATGAGCCTGCTTAAAGGCTTGTCAATTTTGTTTATCTTTTCAAAGAATCAGCTCTTGGATTCATTGATCTTTAGAATTGTGCTTTTAGTCTCTAAGTCATTTAATTCTGTTCTGGTCTTTGTTATTTCTTTCCTTCTACTTGCTCTGGGTTGTTTTTGTTGTTGTTCCTGGAGTTCTTGTAAGCGTAGAGTTAGGTTGTTTATTTGAAATGAAGAAACAGTTTTTTTTTTAAAGATTCCCTTGATTTAACTTTTCTAAAGTAGATTCACTCCAGTCTCATCCTTGAAATATGGTCCCCTTTAATCCATGAAACTTCTTTCACCAGAATCACTTTTTCTGATTTAATGAAGTTTGGTATAACAAAATACATCCTTAAATTTACAAAGTTGTAAATGACAAATAAAATAAAAAATAAGAGATGACATTCTAATTACAAGACAGTGAGCAAAAATAATGAATGTTATGAGGACTGAATAAAGGAAGTATATAAAAGAAGATAAAAATAGTTTTAAATTCCCTATGGGCAATCATACAAACCAACTAAGTTTCCAAATATATCTAGGATAAATAAACTAATCGATATGGAGCAGTCTTCTACCACATATGAATTAGTGCAAAACTGAAAAAGCATATTCACAGGCAATATGAGTGTTACCCACATCAAGGAAACCACAAGTCTAAGGGGTTCCACCTCTCCCCTCCTTTTCTTCTTCTCAGGCCAGTTTTAAAAAAGAAGTTTGAGGAGGAAAGTGAAGAACCTTTACATTTTTCCCTTTATGCTCACTGTTCCCCAATATGTAGCTCAGTTCTTAGGTACTAAATGTTCATTTATTTTAATGAAAACTCCACTGTATTTGGAGTTTTAGGTCTCAGGTGTGTGTGTACACATGTGCTCGCACTCACATATGCACGTGTGTGTTCATGTTATTTTCTCTTTTTCTTCCTTTCTTTTTTTTTCTTTTTTTTTTTTTTTTACCAGATTGAGGAAATTAGGAAAGAATCATGCAATTAAAATGAGGTTCAAAGCATCAGTAAACACTGCCTGACAGGATGTTCAGGTAGAAAGAATAAATCTTATATTTATATTCAGTACATAGAATATAGAGAGCACATGGTACATTTAGGAATTTAAAAAAAATTGTTTACCAAGCCTAGAGGTTAGACTAAGAAGAAGGACATATGCCTGAAATTAAAAAAAAAAAAAAAAACAAAAAAAACAAAAAAACAAACAAAAAAAGAAACCCAGAACCTGAATTAGGAAAAACTTTTGTAGTCATTTCAACACAAATGGAATTAAACTCAAGGATTTTTAGGAGGGCATACACGAGGTCAGATATATGCTTTCAAGAGAGTACACTGTGTGCAATGTGGGATGCGACCAGGGAGAGTGTATATCAATACAATTGGTCTTGAGGTTAGTTGCAAAGCTATGGTTTATTTCAGAATAGTACATGAGGATTTGGATGAGTAGAGAGATTCTAGAGATATTTTGGAATGAGAGTTTACAGGACATGCTAATTGGATATAGCTCTGGTGGGGGAGAAAGTGACACAAATAGAAGACCTCAGTTCCTGGACGGTGGTGACTTTCACTAATGGAAGAAACAAAAAAGGGTAGATTTATAGGGGATAGAGGAGATCTCAGCTTTGAAAAAGTTTTGTTGTAGGTACCAGTGGGACATTTAAGTGGAAAACTTCAGTTGGATCATGAACCTACAGGGTTGGAGCTAGGAAAGATTTGAAGTAGGGATACAGATTTGGAAATCATAAACAGGATAATGACAATAAAACATCCCAGAGTAATCAGAGAGAAGGAGAGGGAAATAGCTGTGATGAACGACATCATTTAAGGAGAGTCAGAGAGGGAAGGATATCATAAAGGTACCTGAAAAGGAACAGCAAGTAAAAACTAGGAGAGATAAATGCCACCTTATTGTCTATAAGGCACTAGATGAATATTCCAGAATTACCTCTGATAGCTAAAATCACAAAACAAATCACTGTGGTTTGTGCCATAAGGAAGCAATTACACACACACACACACACACACATTTGCAATTTTTGGAGTAAACGGCTCTGAAAGGTTAAAAACGTAAAAAAGACAAGAGTATACTTAGGTCTGACTCAATGTAAATAGCACTGATAATATGAGAAAGAGAGCAAAATCATGTCAGGGTATCTTAAGGAAAAAACACAACTGTTAAAAGTTAACATAAATAATTAATTTTAAAAATTATCAGAATATATTTTATTTTTGATGTTTCTTATTACATAATTTATTAATTCTTCATTTTAATAGTACATTTTTATTAGAAGACAGTTTAAATAAATTAGAAATGTCTCTATGTATATCTATGCTGGAATTTGCTACTTAAATATTAGATACCTAATCAGGAGACAGAACTAAATAAGACAGACTATTTCAAATTTCTGCCAGAAATCCTGGCAGAATAATTCTCTCATCTTTCAGAAGGACAAATAAAGCGAGTCATCGTCCTATACAGTTCCTACAACATTTTTATTTCCAGCCCTTTCATTTTAATTTTAGTTGTAGACTATATTACATGACACCATGACAACTACTGTTTATTTCTGATACAGCATGACAACCATATATTTAATCTTATTTTTTCCAGATACACCCAAAAGAAAGACCCTATTTTTAAAGATGGTGTATATCAAAAACAAGTGTTTTATTTTTATTTGTAAGCAGTAGCTTTAGGTATAATCAGTGGCTTAACAATGCATTTATTTTCATAGTAGATATGGCAAAAATATAGATTTATAATAAATACTGATGTGTAACAGCAGATCGTTGTACCCAATTTTCATTTTCCCCTTCCCAAATCAAATGTTATATGACCAGCATTGTAATTAGCTAAACGATGTCATTCCAAGCCTCCTATGTGGTCAGACAGGGTCATGTGACTGAGTGCTAGCCAGTAAGAAGTTACTGGAAGTTCTTGGGCAGGATTTCTAGGAAAGTTCTCCAAAGAGGCGGAGACAATTGATTTGCAGGTTTGGTTTTTTATTTGTTTTATGTTGTTTGTTTTTGGTTGCTGTTGCTGTTCTCTGCTCTTTCTGCTTTCTCACACATGGAGTACAGATGCAATAGATAGAACTCTAGAAGCCAACTTATGGGCTTTTGGACACATGTCACACCCTAGGGATGGTGTGAAAGAGAGCTGATTTCCTGACATTACTGCAGTGCTGTCATTCTAGATTTAATCTCTTACTCTGGACTTTTAGTTTTCAAATGCCCCCACCCCCCTTCTCCTTCATCTTCTTTTCTTCTTCACTTGAGCCACTGTTTTGAGTTGTGTCATAGGCTGAATATTGGCTCCTAAAGATATATAAGTCCTAGTCTTTGGAACCTATGAATACTGCTTTATATGGCAATAGTAACTTTTTAGATGCAATTAAAGACTTTGAGGAGAAATTACCTGGGTGGGTGTAATTTAATTAAAATGGTCCTTAAAGAAGGAAGGAGGAAAAAAGGTTTGATTATACAGATGGATGTGACACTGGAGCAGCGGGGTTGGAGATGGACAAAAAGGCCATGAGCTAAGCAAGGTGGCTTTAGAAGGGGAGAAAAGTAAGGAAACAACTCTCCTCTATTGTCTCCAAAAGTAGTGCAGCCCTGCTGACACCTTGAGCCCATGCAAACGACGTTGGATTTCTGCTCCCTAGGATGATAAGAACATGAATGTATGTTGTTTTGTTTCTGGTAGTTTGTTACAGCCACAACAGAAAACTAGTAGGGGATCCTTCTTATTTGTAGGTGATCACAGTTCTTAAATTATGCAGTACAAATGGGATTGTTAAGAAGGTAAGAAAAAATTGTTCTAAAGTAATTTTTAAATCCTTTCAAGAGAGGACTTTATTAATTTATGTGGAAGATACTAGTAAATAGTAGCTGATACATAATAGGTATTGAATAAACACTTGATGAACTAAAATGGATTTTAGTCATTCTATCCTTGTATTGTGCTAACAAAGAAAGAATTTTGGCCCTGGCTGGTGTGGCTCAGTGGATTGAGTGCCTGCCTGTGAACCAAAGGGTCTCCAGTTTGATTCCCAGTCAGGGCATATGCTAGGTTATAGGCCAGGTCCCCAGTAGGGGCACATAAGAGGCAACCACACATTGATGTTTCTCTCCCTATCTTTCTCCTTCTTTTACCCTCTCTCTAAAATTAAATAAATACAATCTTTAAAAAAAAAAGAAGGGTTTTGAAAAAGAAAAAATCAGTTATTTTTCCCACCATAACTTGAGAGTGATGTTGGATCATATTTTTCTGTTGATTTGTTGTTTTGAAGATGTACAATAGCTAATTATTTAGATATGTATACAAGGAAATGAAAATGCTTTGGAGACCTGGTATGATTGCATCAAAATGATCATATTTCTAATTTAATTAGTTGTTTACTGAGTCTGAATTATTATGACATTTTTCAATAACTTCCAAAAGAAAGCATCTTTACGTTGTTGATCTAAGTTTGCATTAGGTCAAAATCTAGTTGATATAAGGATAATAATGTGATATAGACTTAATTATTTTTTATCTTTAATTAATTAATTAATTGATCTATTTTGAATTCATTGGAAGGACTTTGGTTTATAAAATTACATTGATTTCAGGTGTACATTTCTATAATGCATCATATGTATATAGCACTGTGTGTTCACCACCCCAAGTCAAGTCTCCGTCCATCACCATTTATCCCCGCTTTACCCTCTTCTACATTCCTCCACTCCCCTATCCCTCTGGTAATCACCATGCAGTATAAACATTTCTTGTCATAAGGTTAATTATTTGCTTTCTGACACTATGTCTGTGTAAAAAATACATGCTACAAACCCCACTAATATACTTCTTACCAAAACACAGCAGTTAATTAGGTGTTATAAGTCAAACAACTATTTTACTCAGTTATATATCTAGGTATGCATTGGTTTTGAAAACGTCTGCATTTTCAGACTCATTTTATGACTATATTGTCAGTGGGCCTTAAACTATAGAGTAGATAAGAAGTACAATCTATTGTTCACAATGGAGACGTGGAGGCTTTCTCCCTGTGCATTCTTATCCAGTAGGTACACGTAACAATGGAGAAATCAGCCCTGAATGGGATGGCTCAGTGAGATGGATGTTATCCGCAAACCAAAAGACTGCTGGTTTGATTCCCAGTTAGGGCATGTGCCTGGATTGCAGGCGAGTCCCCAGATTGGGGTATGTGAAAGGCAACTGATAGATATTTCTTTCCCTCCCTTTCTCCCTTCCCCTCTCTCTAAAAACAAGTGAATAAAATGTATTTTTTAATTGAGAAATCAATATTTGCACAATCTCTCTACATTACTCTTACATAGGAGATCAGATATTTATATCCATGCATTGGAAAACAGTTTTTCAATAACGTTTTGAATGACAATTAAGAGACAACTTGAGTTACTCATTTTACTTCACTACATTTTGTTTTAGTGCAAATATTTTTATGAAACTCATAATAAATGGTGTTGTAATTAGAGAATTTTCATCCTCTAGACAATTGAATGTACATTCATATTTTCCTATGTAGGCAACTTTATCTGAGGGAGAATTCCCAGGGTGAAACATTAAGAAGCATCTGTCATCTTTTCAGAACCTCATAAAACAAGGGGCACTGTAAGTTTTAGTAAATGGATTACGCTACATAAAACACTGGGAAAGTACCTTCATGCATGGAAACACCATGAGTGCATTTTACAGTCGCCCAGTACTAAAAGGTGGTTACTATTATACTATAATATTCATGATAAATTTTCAGAGACTTGCTGGGAAAAAATAAAGTATCTAGGGACTACAATAAAAATCATAAAATTAAACATATTCAAGTAAGAAGGTATACTTAATTTTTAGATGAACTTTAAAATATTCAAGAACGATTAGTATCTAAATCCAGTTTTGTTCATTTACAGGTGGTTTGCTATTTTTATAGTTAAGATAATGCATTTATATTTTCTTACATTAGTAATAAATAGAAACCTCTGGTAACAATAGGAGGCAATATTTATTGTGTCCTTACTATTTGGCAGATACTGTACTATGTCTCAATATATTTAAGCCACGTAACAGCCCTGTGGGATAGTGTATTAGTCAGCATTTTGCTGAAAAACAGAACCAATGGGATGTGTATATATTGAAGAGAGATTTATTTTAAGGAACTGGCTCCCATGACTGTGGGGGCTGGCAAGCTCAACATCTACAAGACGAAGCTGCAGGCTGGAAATTCCAGCAGGAGTTGATGTTGTGGCCTTAAGTCTGAAAGCAGTCTGAACACAGAATTCTTTCCTCTTCAGGTGTTTTCTCTATGCTTTCAACTGGCTGTCTGAGCTTCCTCTACATACAGAGGGTAATCTGTTATACTCAAAGTCTACTGATGTAAATATTAATCATGTCTAAGCAATAGCTTCGCAGCAACATTTAGGCTGATGTTTGATCATGTAATTGGGCACCATATCCTAGCCAAGTTTACTCATTATCATAACCATCACAGGTAGGTACTACTATTATTCCATTTTACAGAAGAGTAAACTGAGGCAAAAATTTAAATCTTCCCATGATTATGAAATTAGTAATGTGAGGTCTGGGACTCAAAAGTGGGCTGTGAAATACCTGGAGATATACGACCCAGTTCCCACTTCAAGGAAAGACTTGTTCCCAAGCTGTGTGTTGCAGGGGACCCTGGGATAAGGGATAAGAGAGGGAAAGGGGAAAAACGTAGTAAGCACATAGATTTGAATTTTCAGTTTATTTTGGGTTTGCCTTAACTAGAGAAAACCCCCGCACTGTTTTTAGTGAAGCTTCTAAAGCTTTCTTACATCTAGAAAGTAAGGCATGAGCTTAAGGGCCCGGCCATCTAGACCCCATGTAGAAAATTCTGAGGGGTGATCATTATTCCAGAGTTTGCTCCCAGACCTCGGAGGCTTTGTCAGTACTGCCTTGAAGTTTTACTTCTTTCTATGCCCAAATCCACTTCCTCTCTTTCCCTTCACAGGTGTTGATTCCTGTACACCCCAAACTGTACATTAGCGTTTGTTTTAGCATAATCAGTCTGTGATACAGGGCATGTTGTCCTTATCATGAGTTCCTAGGCCACTATTAAGGCATCTTATGTAGCACAGCTATAATTCTTTATTATAAATATTTATTGGCAAAAATATAATAATTAAATATTAATAGGCTGGCAAGACGATTATTGTTGGATAAAATTGAAAACACATCTGTCGAGAAGTTTTTTTAATCCTTCCCTTTTGGGCTACCCTGCTGTAACTGAGCAAACAGGAGCCCATTCATGTGGCGCCTTGGTGTATGACCCAGCAATCAGTGTTGAGAGAAATGTTTTTTTTTTGTCCCCCATATCCTTAAGCTGGCTGCACAAACAGTTCTCCAGTCCCTCTAGAAGTACAGTTGTGGGCCTCAAAGTCGCCATCCTCTTGCAGCAGCTCTCTCCTTCAGGATCTGAAGTATGCAGTCCTCAGCTTCCATGTAATAGTCCTTGAAAGCATGTGCCATGTTACACTGGGTCATGGTGAAGTCCGGGGAAGGCATAAGCCCCAAGAGTGGTCTTTCCATATGTCCCAAGTCCCAAGAGTCAGCATCTTTCAAGGCAGAGTCCTTGATGTCTTCTGAGTCAGCTAGAGCGGGCACAATCAGAGCATCAGCATGCTGTTCTCTCCCTTACTACACTAGGCCACGTGGTCAAATCCTGACTACAAACTGCCTAGCTGCTACATCATGGCTCTTTCTCCTCCACATTCGCTCCACTCATATGGCTTTGATCTCACTACCAGCAGCATGGCTGAATCTCCCTTACATGGCTGCCCTTTTTACTATAGACCACCATGGCTGCTACCTACTGTCTCTACCCTCATGGAAAACCAGCCTTTCTCTCTCTCCACCTGCCTTATTTTAAATTCTGACCTGGAGCTTCCTATAGCTACCCTCTATGTGGCTCCTCTCACAATGAGCTGCATTTGACAGTTTCCCATTTTGTTTACATTCTCTTGACTGCCACCTTTAGTCAGGGCAAGAGTGACTCAGTGACATGGAGAAACCACCTCCCTGCCTCATGTGCAGGTGTTGTACAAACCCCAGCTGTGTCATGAGTCACCATACACTCTGAAAGTCATGTACACACCTTGTGTCCCAGGGCGGTAGCACAGCTATGATCTAGCCTTCAGCTTGCCATGTTATGAAAACTATCTTACCTGTCATATGGTCCACTCCCCCCATCCCTCAACTGAGGGCTATGGGGGTTTGGGGGATCTCTCTGCACACTGTTACACTACTTTCATGCCACCTATAATTACAATAAACATGGAAACTGCATCAGTGAGGATCAAGGGCAAGTCACAAAAACACAGCCTATGGCACATAGTTTGTTGGAGTAACATTAACATAAGGAAATAGCTACAAAGGCATGAAAAACATGAAAGTCAACCAAAGCGTTATGAAGAAATGCACAGATTAGCAATTTCAGAAAGCATCCTTAGAGGCAGATGGGGTTCTTGAACCCTAATGGAGGTGCTGTATGGAGGGAGCTAGAAACATGGAGGGGAGCTATTGAAACATTTTCAATAATGGCTGTGAACACAGAAAGAGGTACTGTTGAGAGTAAACAAACATCAAAAAATAATAGCTGCCTAAAACAGAGAAATGAGGACACATATTCTTTCTTTCTTTCTTTCTTTCTTTCTTTCTTTCTTTCTTTCTTTCTTTCTTTCTTTCTTTCTTTCCTCCTTTCTTTCCTTCCTTCCTTCCCTCCCTCCCTCCATCCTTTCCTTCCTTCCTTCCTTCCTTCCTTTCCTTTTTTTCTTCTTCTTTCCCCCTTTTCTCCTTTCTAGAACCATCTAATGGTTAGGAGGCCTGCAAATGTTGGACAAGCCAGCCTTCTGAAAGTCTGGAGGAGCAGGAGAGAAATGGTCTTAGGTCAAATGGATTGATGACAAGCACACCAAGATATAAAGTCAGTGACAAAGATTTTTAACTGCAGAAAAAGATCAAACTCCATGGTATGCTGACATTCCTATTACTATTCTCAAACTGTGTCAGTGTGATTAGTTCAACCTAACCCTTCTTTCATAACACATTTCTTCATCTTGCCCACTAAATCTCATGGAATAAATTAAAACTATACAACAGAAATGAAGACATAGTTTGTAGCTATTCATTCACTGAGTGTACCCTTTATGAAAGAAAGCAAGCTTTGATAGAGGACTCACAAGTTGGAAAATTTTAGCTTAAGAAAAAAAAATTACAAGCCAAGTAATGTATATGTTAAAGCTTTTGTTTCAGAAACTACAGATAAGGCCTGACCTGGCTCCTGGGAAAATAGCTGACCTCCTGGGGCAGTGCTAAAACTTATCCGCCTGGGGACAACTGGAGGCATCCGGGCCTTTGTGTTCCAGGGATAGACAGACTACCACCGGCTCCTGGGAACAGCTAACTGCCCAGGACAGGAAGGTTGCAGCTTCTTCCACCTAATCCTCCTTGAATTTCAAAGCCCTCACCACACCTTGTTTATTCCCTGGTATAAAAACATTGGCCTGGAAAGAAAAGACAAGATAGTCTGTTAGGGCATGAACCCACCGTCTTCTCAGATCGCTGGCCATCTGAATAAAGCTCCCATGAAGATTCAATCACTGTCATTGTTTATTGGGTTTCATAGTGACAGGCAGCCCAAACACCAGTGTCTTTTCAGGTTTCAGCTTCGCTTGTTTTTCTGTTCGAATTTGTAAGAGTCATGGTTTATCTTGCAAGCCCACAGGAAAAAAAAAAAAAAAAAAGTTAGTATAAGGTTTTTGAGATCTTAACAGAAGAACAAGGGAAGCTAGACAATTTATATAATGATAGTGTAGAAATACAAGGCTATTCAAGTTCATTTACCACATAAGCGGGAAATATTTCTTTCTCTAAGCCAAACATCCTTTAGAGGATTTGAACATTGTGATGTTTTACGTGCTTTGAAGTTGAAGGTTGTTTACAAAAGATTTAAAAAGAAACATGTACTAAAGCTCTCAGGGAACATTTTGTCATCACTTAGGAATATCTTTTGAAACTTCTTACTCCTTCTCAATAGTCAGGAGGAGAGAATGAGTAAATAAATTTAAATTTCAGTAAGATCTTTCTCCCACCTTTTTGCTGTCATGGATTTCGTCCCGCAAAATCCGTGGCGGGGACCGCACCGATTGCGTGAATCCAGCTCACCCAGAGACACGTTTGGAGAATAGAGTCCAGCAGCCACAGGTCTTTCCCTCCATCTTGGAAAAGGCCTGTGGCTGCCGGACTCTGTTCTCCAAGTGTGTCTCTGGGTGAGTTTGATTCATGCAATCGGTGCGGTCCCCCCCAGTGATTTTGTGGGACGAAATCCACAACATTTTGCTGCTTTGTTCTGTAGAGCTTGAGGTCTTATACAACCTTGTCCCTAGACTCTTTATCTTAACTTAGCAGGAATCTAATTACCTGCTTGTACATTGAAAATGAAAAGTAATCAATAAGTGATCTTCTTTCCACTTAAAGCTATTGTCCCTTATAGCTTCTTTTACATTTTTAAAGAAATTTTACTGAGATATCGTTTACAATTAATTTTACCCATTGTAGCTGTAAATTTTAGTGAGTTTGATAAATTCAAGTACTCATCTAAACACCACCACTGTTTAAATACGGAACATTTCCATAACTCCAAAAGAGCCTAAATGTTTCTTCTTAGCCCTACTCCTAACCCCAGACAACCACTGATCTACTTTTGATCACTGTAGATTTGATTTGTCTTTTCAGACTTTTATGTAAATAGAATCATATAGTAAATAATCTTTTCTGTCTGGCATCTTTCAATGAATATATTGTTTGTGAGATTCACCTACATATTTGTAGGTATCAGCAATCATTTCCTTTTATTTTTGAGCACTATTTCATTGTTTCAATATAACACAATTTGTTTATCTTTACCTGCCAGTTGACATTTGAATTCTTTTTTATTTTTTGTCATAATGAAGTGGAAATGCAAAATAGTGCAACTATTTTGAAAAATAATTCGACACTTTCTTGTAAGTGGAGCAGATTATTAACCAAGATAGTCTTAATGTTTTCCTTAACTTGATTACAGGTTTCCTCCTGATATAGGCCCCTGACCTCTCTTTTCTTAGATCATTTGATTTAGAAAACCTTCAGTTATCAATTTTGTAACAGAGTGCAGCCAAGGGGGAGCCCCAAATGGGGATTTTTAATGGGGTCCAGAACTCAAGGTGTCCAGGAAATATTAGAAATATATATATAGGATGCCCTCACCCCGACAAGTCCAAGTTGGGGGATGGGATTCCTGGATCAGGACTATTCAGAGCTGTTTTGTATAGCAGCAGCTTTGCAGCTACCCTCTGGCATGGTCATTTAACATATCTATAACTTTTAACTGGTTTCGTGGATATGTTAAATAGCTGTGGCCTTGCTTTGAGCCAGGGGGATAGAAATGACTTCCACCCAGGATGTAACTGGGAGGCAACTCCCCGTGGTCACAGCGCCTGCCTGAGAGATTGGAGATGCTTGGCTCCAATCTGCCATGGGCCACACCTGCCCACAGTTACCATGGCAGACCAGTAAATTTGGAAGAATACAGAGTGCTGGCAGGTGTAGGGGTTTGTATGAGGATTCAGAAATGGGGTTGCAGAGGAAGACTGGTGCAGGGATTTAAATCCAGGCATGGCAGCCATGCCAAAGGGAGGAATACACGGCTTTTGGCAAAAGGGGAGAGTCGCGCAGCTTTGGGGCTTCCTTTGCCACGCAGCTTAGGAAACTGGGAAGCAAGATGTAGCAGCGATGCAGAGCTCTCTCTCTTAGTGGTTCGGAAGAATGAAGGAGAGATGCTGCAGGAAGGAAAGTCAGCACCACGTGGCTGTGGCAGGAATGAGCCCAGGGCTTGGGATTGCTCCCTTTGCCACAAGGCTTAGGAAGCAGGAGAGACTTTGCCTAGAAGAAAAGGGGTGAAAGGACTCTTGCTGGTGGACCTTGAGGACGTGCTACAAGGTTTTGGATTAACTGGAGAATGTGGTGGCGACACAGCGGATGGTGTCAGAACCAAGGGGCTGCCTGAATCA
>PVJI01011360.1:0-56612 GCA_004026765.1 Micronycteris hirsuta | reverse complement strand
TGTCCAGCCAGTTCTGCAGATCTCAATTCCTGCAGGGAGAAGGGGCCAGAGCTCTATTTCTCCCTTTCCTGTGGTTCCACAAGGATGGGGTCTCAGTTTGGGCTACAATAATCACAGGTGCCTAGTTTCCAGTCCACACCTTCAGAGCACTGTGCAGCCCGCACTCTCCACTCCGTGCTTTGCACCCCTTTGATCAGTCTGTGAGTTGTACTGAATGGGAGCAAATTGTGCCCATACTCTTCCCTCTTTGTTGGCCTGGCTGCTGCGTGCTGGAGGTCCCTGCATGATGCACCTTAGTTCCCCTTTTGGAAAAAATCTCTTTGGGTACCACTGCTGCTCTGAGCCAACAGCCTGCTTTCCACACAGTCCAACTCTCTGGCAAGTCCAGAGTCTATCTGGATCACATCCAGTCATCAGGATACCCCAAATGTCACCAGGATACCCCCAATTCTCTGACTGCTGCCCCGGTCTGGGTACGCAGCCAGCTGTGTGTCTCTTGCTGCCCTTTTTCCCCCGGGTGACTTTATGCATCCAAGTATCTCCGGGTGGGTCTGGGACTTCCCTGCCCTGGGAGGGGAGGGAGCCATTACGCTGCTGTCACTGACCCGGATCTCGTCCCCATGGCAGCCTCAGTCTCTGGCACCAGGTCTGGGGACCTTCCCCATCTGCCTTACCACCCATTTTAAAGAATCCTCTGCACACTTTGTCTTCCAAACTTTATGTCAGCTGAGGTTCTGTTGGCTGTTCACTTTGTTTTTTGGAATATCAGCTAAGTGTCCCAGTTGGGTGCATGAGTAAGTGGGCTCAGCTTCCACTTACATGATGACCACAATCTTCCAGAGCTAACTTTTCTACAGTATGCAGAAACTGTAGATCTTGTGACAGGACACACAGGTGAGGGAGCCCTGATGCACAAAGGAAATAAGCAGATGCCAATCCTAATGAAATGAGAGAGTTAGGAGCTGATGGAACACTCTGCAGAGTGGAGGAAATGAATCTCGATAGTATCACCGAGTAAATACTATTTCTAAAATGGGCTCTTATCTATTCAGGCCTCATGATGCAGTGAGGTTGGAGGCCTGGTAGCACCAGGAGGACAGTGAGATAGGTAAGTGAAAGAAGTCAATACTCTAATGAGAAGACTATCAGAAGGGTGAAGCAGGGTTCAGTTCTGCCAGGTTTCAGTTGTCCTCATCAGAAGTGTATGGGCTGTGATATTTCTTCACCACCTTCTCTTTGGCTCAGAGCTGCTTCAGGGTTGTCATCTTTGGGTACCTCAGGACTCCTTTCTACATGGGCTGAGCATTATCTGGAAAGTAGATAAAGTCCTTGGTGAAGACTTTTAGGTGCCTGAAGTGAGAAGCTCTCAATAGGTATGGGAATGGTGGATGCCAAGGATTTGTGTTCTGCCATCCTACCAACTGTGGCAGAGACAGTGTGACATATATAGCACAAGAATCGGTGACACGCCTGGATTGCATCAGCCAGATCTAGAAGAAAAGTCAGACTGGTCATCACAGAAACAGTTTTTTTTAGCCCTCCTGGTTAATAGTCACTAATTTCCTGGAGAAGAGGGATTAGGAGTTGATATAAAAAAACAAAAAAACAAAAAAACCTCTATTTTTAAAATTTATTTTTAATATATTTTATTGATTATATCATTACAGTTGTCCCATTTTTTTCTCCCCTTTATTCCCCTCTGCTCTCTACCCCACTCCCACCATTATTTCCCCACCTAAGTTCATGTACATGGGTTGTACATATAAATTCTTTGGCTTCTACATTTCCTATACTATTCTTAACTTCCTCTTGTCTATTTTGTATCTACCATTTATGCTTCTTAGTCCGCGTACCTTTTCCCTCGTTCTCTCCCAACACCATCCCTGCTGATAACCTTCCATGTGATCTCCATTTCTGTGATTCTTTTTCTGTTCTAGTTGTTTGCTTAGTTTGCTTTTTGCTTTTTTTAGGTTTGGTTGTTGATAGTTGTGTCTGTTGTCATTTTACTGTTCATAGTTTTGATCTTTTTCTTATATAAGTCCCTTTAACATTTCATATAATAGGGGCTTGGTGATGATGAACTCCTTTAACTTGACCTTATCTGGGAAACACTTTATCTGCCCTTCCATTCTAAATTATAGCTTTGCTGGATAGAGTCATCTTGGATGTAAGTCCTTGCCTTTCATGACTTCAAATACTTCTTTCTAGCCCCTTCTTGCCTGCAAGATTTCTTTTGAGAAATCAGCTGATAGATAGTCTTATGGGAACTCCTTTGTAGTAACTGTCTCTTTTTCTCTTGCTGCTTTTAAGATTCTCTCCTTATCTTTAATCTTGGGTAATGTAATGATGATGTGCCTTGGTGTGTGCTTCCTTGGGTCCAACTTCTTTGGGACTCTCTGAGCTTCCTGGACTTCCTGGAAGTCTATTTCCTTTGCCTGGTTGGGGAAGTTCTTCTTCATTATTTGTTCAAATAAATTTTCAATTTCTTGCTCTTCCTCTTCTCTTCCTGGCACCCCTGTGATTCAGATGTTGGGCGTTTTAAAGTTGTCCCAGAGGTTCCTAAGCCTCTCCTCATTTTTTTGAATTATCATTTCTTCATTCTATTCTGGTTGAATGTGCATTTCTTCCTTCTGCTCCAAACCATTAATTTGAGTCCAGGGTTCCTTCCCTTCACTGTTGGTTCCCTTTATTTCATTTTTCATAGCTTTCACTTTTTTTCTCTATTTTGCAGCCATAGACATACATTTTTTGTGAGTATCCTGTTTACCAGTGTTTTGAACTGTGCCTCTGATAGGTTGGCTAGCTCTTCATTGCTTAGTTGTATTTTTTATGGAGCTTTGATCTGTTCTTTCATCTGAGCCATATTTTTTTTTGTCTTGGTGCACCTGTTATGTAGTAGGGGGTGGAGCCTTAGGTATTCACCAGGGTGGGGTAACTCATGTTGCTGCATTGGCACTGTATGTATGGGAGGGGTCTGAGAGTGAACAATGCCATTTGCTCAGCTCTTGGCTGGCTTTCAGTCATTTCCTCTGCTACCCTCAAGCAAATTGGGCCCTTCTGGTGCTAATTTCCAGGTGGATGGTTCTGTGTACATTCTAGGACCCTGTGGGTCTCTCCAAGGCACTCTCCTGTGAGGCAAGGAGTTTCTCCTGCCACTTCAATCCCCAGAGGATTTTTCAGTCAGAGGTTTTGAGGCTTTATTTCCCACACTGGAACCCTAGGTTGCGAGGTCTGTCTCGTTCCCCAGTTGTTCCTCCTGATTTATCTGCATGCAAATATGGGACTGCCCACCCCTCCTGCCACCACCTTGCTGGGTCTACCAGCTACCACCTTGTCTGCTCCTGTCTTCCAGCTGCTTCCTTGCCTTCAGTTGTTTGAATCTCAATTCTTTCGACTGTCATGTTAAGACATAATGCTTTTTTTATTGTAAATTTTGAATTGAGTGTTCATCCTCATTTTTCATTATGTAGTCCTGGGCTTTCTCAGAGTAAAAAGGGGCATTTTCTTTATTGTGATAACTCCAAGATTGTTTACTTATGCTCTCTTGAGTTCTAGGTAGTTTACTAGCTATTGCTGGTGCCCCCCCCCCCAAAAAAAAAAATGGAACATAGAGCCTGTTTTTGAGGAGTTTAAAACATAGTGGAGGTGGAGATAAATCATTCTAGTACATTGTTATATGCTAAAGTAGAAGTATACACAAAATATTAAGGGAGCTCAGATGATGGGGTAATTGATTCTGTTAGGGAAATCGAAAGAAAAAGAGGAGACCAAGAAGGGAAGTAATATTTGAGCGGTGCATTGAAGAATATGTAAGATTCTTTATTTTAAAAGGTAAGAGAGAGGGAACACTGTCAGAAGAACTGTCTTAAGAATTGTGTTTAAAGTGCCTTTATATGAGGCAGCCTGAACAACCTGTGGGGTGAAGGGTTGTTAAGACCTTTGGGAAGTTTACCTCTACAGATGATATCCTGAATCATTGTGTAGAGAAAGCAACACTTGGTTTTTATAACTGTTATAGCAGTGACTTGAATGATCATTTTGTTTAATGTCATTTTGAATATATGTGGATTATGCAGAAGGGTACACCAATTTGGAAGCCTAACTTCAAAGAAGTATAACCATCTAGAATTAGCCAGAGAACAGAAAATAGTGAAAAACTTACAGAAAGTCTCTGAGTAGGCGTGGAACTCTTACAGATTATATGGGCTTAATTTTAAATTTATTTTTAAATTACAGAAAATATACTGGCAATTAACAATATATAAGGATTTAGAATAAAAAATAAGTGTTGAGATTTTTGGCCAAGTATGTAACACACATTTTATTCCATGCTCCCTTCTAAAATTCCAAAAAAGGAAAATAAGGTGACTTTTCTGAAGTCAAAAATCCACAATAGCAAGGATAACAATAGAGATGACAATATAATGGATGTATAAAAGCTGAAATCAGCAGACAGCAGGAAGTTGAACCTTAACTGGGTAGGGAATTAAAGACCAGTAGCAAAACAACTTGGACCACATGGAAGCATAAGGAATCTGAAACTGGTAGTGCTAGTAAGCCTGAAAACCTGGGACGATTGTGATTAGAAAGGACATGTAAGAAATCAACCCCCAGATTTCCTTCTTCAGCTCACACTGTCAGGTACCTGCAGTTACCTCCCCCTGAATAAAGGCAGGAGGATTTTCTGGAGGGGTGGAGTGAGTGGGATTCTGAGTTTAGGACACGAGGCACAGAAATTGGGGAGTTGGCGGAGGAAGGTGTGAATGTGCAGTAGGAGGAAGATCAGAGCACGGCTGCATGTTTCTTTTTAAAGCCTGGTAGAATTATTTAAACAACATGTAAAATAGAATTTACATTCTGTCAAGTGTAAATAACTTCAAAAATATTAAAAAAGGAAGTCTCCTCTCTCTTCACTGCAGGGCTTGATGATTCAGAGATTCTCTCAGAACCTCGCATGGGTTTATTTTATTATGAGTATATATGAATATTACAGTGTATATTCAAATGTTATATCAGTATTCTGGATTGAAGGGAAGGATTTGTATGATAAAACGGAGATATATGAAGAAATGTTTTTCTCTTTAACATTTTATTTACTAGATTTTTTCAATAAAATATAAAAAAAACCAAAATTCCATTTATTCAAGACACTGTTCTGATTTCAGGTGACATGAAGTCTTAGAATAGAAACAGTGACTTTAAAGGTTTCTTCTTATCTCTGTTTCAACCTCCAACAAATTAGTTCTGTGACTTTTGCTTAGATCTTCTCTCAAATGTAAATAAGAGTTGTCTCTTGTTCAGCGAAACACGTAACAACGTTGCTACAGTGCCCTAGGTGAGCTGAGCGGTGAGCGGGTCTTTCGTGCAAAAAATGGCATCTTACCGTGGTGCCGCAAGGCCTCATATAAAGTGTTTTCTTATTACGAAAGTGTTCCTTACTTCCAAAATGAACTTGACATTAACACATGAATAAAAGTAATACGATATTTTTATTAATCCAAAATTTGTTTCTCTTGTTCTTTTCAAAGTATTGAAAATCAGATACTAATAGCTCATTGTGTTATTTAGAATTTTTCCTTTGAATTTTCTTTGAAACCTGAAGCCTGGTTTACCTTTTTCCTGAGAATAGACAAAGATCATTTGAAATTAAGTCTTGTGAATAAGGTAGATACAAAAGTTAGTAAGTTACATTTTGGGAAATTAAGTTGAAGAGGCATGAAATAGAAATACCATTTAGTTTTGTGTATGACTGCTGAACAATTCTAATCGCTGCACATTTTTTTCTCTAGGTATCTATTTCAAAATATGTGTATACACACACACACACACACACACACACACACACAGATAAATGTTACCAGATAAAATAGCTCACGGAATCATATCAATTTGTTGTTCCACTTCTTTATGCATTCATTGGTTGATCCTGCATATGCTGACTGAGGACTGAACCCACAACCTTGGTGTACTGGAGATGATGCTCTAACCAATTGAGCTACCCAGAGAGGGTCTGGTCAGTTGTATTTTGAGGCAAGATTTTATTCCTTCTTTGTATGTGTTGTTGTATCCATGGCAGCTTCATTTTTCTTAATTTATCAACTCCCTTGAGGTCACTATTCTATTAAATTAGTGAAGTATCATAATCAATCAAATAATTAAAACACTTTTTTTTGTTGTAGGTGATAAACTCAATAATGTAAGGAATGCACCTGTATTCAAGGGCTGCTGGAGTGTGTATAGAGCATAAAGCAGCAACCACACATCTCCAGACTGTGCTGGGCAAAAGCACAGTTAGAGTGCTGAGGAGGTCCCAGTGATGGGGGTGGATGGACGGCAGATTAGCTGAAGAGAGATTTGTAAAATCATGGAATGTGAGACTTTCAGATTCTTCTGTCAAATTGCCTCATATTACAGAGAAAAACAAAGAGGCCCAGGAGGTGATTTTTGTAATACAAGGGAAGACGAGGATTCAAATTCCAGGATTTTGAGCCTAATGACTGTAACCGTCTTTTATTTCTTTGTGGTCTCTCTCCCTACTCTGAGCTTTAGACTACTTTTGAAGTAGTATTTTGTCTTTAATGCTTTCTTGCCTAAAATCTTATTTGTTCTCTTTTTTCTCCAAATCTCTGCACTAAAAATTTCTCCTTGCATTTCTTCCCTCTCAACTTGAAGTTCTTTTATATAAAAGGGGGAAGGTTTTGAAAGCATATGATCTAAGCTGGCATAAACCTGCTATGGGGTAAGAAAAAGCTAAGAGGAATTTGCCTTCAAACGTACAAGAGCAGAAACTGCTGTCAGTGAAATTTCTAGCAATTTCATTTTTATTTTGGACAGGTCTTCCAAGCTCCTTGGTAATAGAACTGTTCTAAAAATATTAAAATGTAAGTGATCAGATCCTGTGCCCTCTACTACCAGGAGGATTTTTTGTGCTTTTTGGATCATAGTTATTTATTGTTTGATTAGAGTAATGAATGGAGAAGACAACTGGAGGAGGCTGAGAAAACTTCATTTACATTTTGGGCCTAAACTTAGATTTGGAAGAAAAGGCCCAGGTGACTGGAAGAGGGCAGCAAGAGAGAGGGTATAGTGTAGTGAAACTAAGAAAGTTTGAAGAAAGTTTGGAGAAATTGATACCACGTGGGAAGAATTTTAATGGCTGTTTAAAACTAGAGAGGAGATTTGGGGAAAGGCAGGTAAAGGGAAAAGGGACTTTAAGAAATTTTTTGGCACTGGAGCTTCCAGCCAACATGGAGGCATGGGTAGATACACTTTGCCTCCTAGTACAACCAAAAGAAGGACAACAACAAATTTAAAAACAAAAACAGCCAGCCCTGGCTGGTGTGGCTCAGTGGATTGAATGCTGGCCTGCAAAGCAAAGGGTCGCTGGTTCGATTCCCAGTCAGGGCACACGCCTGGGTTGCAGGCCAGGTCCCCAGTCTGGGGCACTCGAGAGGCAACCACACATTGATGTTTCTCTCCCTCCCTTTCTCTCTCCCTTTCCTTCTTTCTAAAAATAAATAAAATCTTAAAAAAAAAAAGCAACAAACCAGATCTGCTGGAAAATTAAACTGCCTAGAAGTCTGAAACAAAGGAGTTAGAGAAGAAACATTTATCCCGGCTGGTAGGAGGGGCAGTGATAAGCAGCCAGAGTGGAGAGGATGCTCAGCAAGAAGATGGCTGGAAGATCGGGTGGGCAAGGCAGTGGCTGGCGATCCCACATTTGTGTGTGGATAAACCAGGAGGAACACCAGGGAGCGAGTCAGACAGTGCAACCCAGGGTTCCAGCATGGGAAAAGAAAGCCTCAAAACCTCTGAGTGTAAAAATCTGTGAGGGTTGTGGTGGCAGGAGAGACTCCGGCCTCATAGGAAAGCTTGTTGGAGATACCCACAGGGTCCTGGATTACACAAACATCCACTTATCTGGGAATTAGCACCAGAGGGGCCCAATTCACTTGATGGTAGAAGGGGAAGTGTCTGAAAGTGGGGTGAGAGCTGAGAAAATGGCAATATTCCTCTCTGACCCCTCCTCCACATACAGTGCCACAATGCAGTGATGTGTTTTGCCCCCCTCCCACCCTCCAGCAAATACCTAAGGCTCCACTCCTTATTGCATAAGAAGTGTGCCAAGACAAGGAAATGTGTCAAGGAAATGTGACTCAAATGAAAGAACAGATCAAAGCTCAAAAAATAGAACTAAGCAATGAAGAAATAGCCAACCTATGAGATGCAGAGTTCAAAGCACTGGTAATCAGGATGCTCATAGAAATAGTTGGGTATGGTTGCAAAAAAGAGGAAAAAGTAAAGGCTATGCAAAATGAAATAAAGGAAAATATACAGGGAACCAACAGTGAAGGGAAAGAAACTGGAACTCAAATCAACAGTTTGGAGCAGAAGGAAGAAATAAGCATTCGCCCTGAACAGAATGAAGAAACAAGAATTTGAAAAAATGAGGAGAGGCTTAGGAACCTCCAGGATGTCTTTAAACATTCCAACATCTGAATCATAGGGGTGCCAGAAGGAGAAAAGGAAGAGCAAGAAATTGAAAATTTATTTGAAAAAATAATGGAGAACTTCCCCAATCAGGCAAAGGAAATAGACTTCCAGGAAGTCCAGGAAGCCCAGAGAGTCCCAAAGAAGTTGGACCCAAGGATGCACACATCAAAGCACATCATCATTACATTACCCAAGATTAAAGAGAAGGAGAGAATCTTAAAAGCAGCAAGAGAAAAGTAGACAGTTACTATGAAGAAATTCCCATAAGACTATCTATCAGCTGATTTCTCAAAAGAAACCTTGCAGGCAAGAAGGGGCTGGAAAGAGGTATTCAAAGTCATGAAAGGCAAGGACGTAAATCCAAGATGACTCTATCCAGCAAAGCTATAATTTAGAATGGAAGGGCAGACAAAGTGCTTCCTAAATAAGGTCAAGTTAAAGGAGTTCATCATCACCAAGCCCTTATTGTATAAAATGTTAAAGGGTCTTATCTAAGAAAAAGAAGATCAAAACTATGAACAGTAAAATGACAACAGACTCACAACTATCAAAAACTGAACCAAAAAACAAAAACAAAAGCAAAACAAAAACTAAGCAAACAACTAGAATGGAAAAAGAATCACAGAAATGGAGATCACATGGAGGGTTATCAGCGGAGAGAGGAGGGGGAGAATGGGGGGAAAGGTACAGGGATTAAGAAGCATAATTGGTAGGTAAAAAATAGACAGGGGGAAGTTAAGAATAGTATGGGAAACAGAGAAGATTAAAAACTCATATGTACAACCCATGGACATGAACTAAGGTGGGGAATGCTGCAAGGTTGGAGGTGGGGTACAGGGCAGAGGGGAATAAAGTGGAGAAAAGAATGGGACAGCTGTAATAGCATAATTAATAAAATATACTTAAAAAGAAATGTTTTGAGTGATTCATTAGATATAATTCTTCATCTTTTTCTTTTTCACTGAGAGACTTTGATATAAGCATACTGCTTTCCAAGTCTTTGAGGAGTTGGGTTTTTGTGTCATTGGGTCTATCACCACACTAAGATGGACCTCAAAGTTGGAGCAAAGAAAACCCAGTTTCATTTAGAAAGTAACACCAATTTTGCTGCCTTCTCTTTCACACAATGCCTAGCCCAGTTATTCACAGTCTGTATGAATAGGAGAAATGACTGTGTGGCAGGAACCAAAACTATGAGATGGGATGTAAATTTAAATGTAAAGTATGTAGATTGGGATGTAATACTTATAAACAGCTGAACAGAGGAAATGGCAACTAACATGCTAAGTGCTTTCACTGTCATCTCTGTTTTCGAAATGTCACAAAATGATTAACTGTGGCAGATGAAATCTGTAGTTGACTCTTGAACAACATAAATTTGAACTGCCTGGGTCCACTTTATTTTTTCAATAAATACTGTAAATGTATTTTCTCTTCCTTATGATTTTGTTAATATTTTCTTTTCTTTATTATAAGAATATAGTATATAATGCATATAATATACAAAATATGTGCTAACCAACTGTTTACATTATTGGTGAGGCTTCCAGTCAACAATGGGCTGTAGTTCAATTTTTGGAGAGTTAAAAAATTAAATGTGGATTTTTGACTGCATGGGGTGGGGGTGAGTGCTCCTAACCCTGGTGTTGCTCAAAGGTCAACTGTATGGATTTGTTGGCTGGTTAATGAGTCCAGCCCTGTCTTTTAAGATGAAATTTTCCAATAGCACTTTCAAGACACTGCCATTAGTAGTATCTCCAATAATCTGGCTAGTTTATCTATGATATGAATGAAGACAAGTTCTAAAACACTTATTATACATTTTAATTAGTTTTTGGGCAGCTTTGGAGATACATAAAGAGCACTCTTCACTCTTCTTGGCAGCCTTTTTCTCACTGTAATTCCAATGCCTTATTACCTCTCGGTGGAGTGTGTCACTAATCTAGATGACTATTTATTTCATTGCAGCCTCTTTTTTCTATCACAATAAAAACAGAAGTGGCAGGATATTAGAGACAAAATGGATAGTGCTAAAAAATTAGTTTAACTTCTCATTTATCAATGTAATTGAAAGTTACTAGTGGGGTGTGTGGTGCCAGTGTTTCTATCAGGGTGTGAGTGATCTATTTATGCAGCATAATTCATCCTTCTGAGGTTCTAACGAGGACTATTTAATTCAGGTTTTAATCAGACCCGACAAACTGTCATTGAAGTTGGCAATGGGCTTGCTCATAGGTGCCATTTCCCTGCTAGTGCAATATAGCTTAGATTTGTCTCCCTCTCTGCATGTTTCTTTCAGGCTTTATTACTATAAGAGTAACAGCAAACAACAAAAATACTGCTTTCCCTCAACAGCAAAATGCCAAATGTTTTTGGTCTTATTTTGGACTTCTCAAAGCCATTAGTAGCAGCTGGTTCTATTTATTATTTTTTAAAATGTGAAATATTGAAGAAGAAAAATATGATTATTTTTTACAGACAAATCTCCTGTTTTATAAAACACGTGCAATCTTTGAGCAGGTTCATATTCCAATCTTGCTTTTATCAAATAATCCACTTGATCCAACAAGATCCATTTGCTGATGATTGGTAGGGAGGATTCGCCAGCTCAGATGCACTTAGGAGCTCCAGAGTCTGAAAGTTGACATTGTGTGTAAAAAACAAGCTCAGTTTCTTTCCAGGAGAGGGTACACAATAGATGGGAGATTCATAAATAAAAAAAAAAAGTGGTTTAATGTGTGGATTTTAATATTGCAAAAAATAAATGTCAGAGTCTGCAATCTTCACCACCAACATGATCGGGGAAAGACATTTGATTGGTTAGCTCCGTGCCCCAGAATAGGATCGTGACCTCTAGAAGGAGCAACGTATTGTTCTGCTCGCTTAAGTTTCTCCCTGAAAACAGCTTCATAATTATATTCAGGCTTTCGGTTTCCAAATTTCTTTAACATCTATTTTCTTTTTCTTCACAATAACTTTTTGAAGTAAGTAATGCATAGTATAATGTCCCATTTTATAGATAAACAAAATCAGAAAGTATACTTTTTTTCATCCAAACCATACAGTTGGAATTAATGGACTTTGACCTCAAACCCAGGTATGTCAGCTCCAAGGTTTTGTCCTTTCGACTGCTGCACCGCAACTCACTGACACTAGGGGAGCCCAGCCTTTGATGGAGTTCTTGCTGTACCTAATATGATATTCACCATGATGTGGGAAATTAGATTCCTTATTTAGGCCACCTGCAATTTTGGGGAAGGTTGTATACTTAACATAACCCCCAAAGCTGTATGTGTAATTCCAAGCCCTTTGCTCTCTATCAAGCCTATCTTTCGTTATAGAGTCAGCCAAATGCAGACATATTCACATAAGCAGATACTGTAATGCTAAGTGTGGGTACCAAACACATTGCTCTAAAATCAGATGTTGTTATCTCCAAGCATCTCTAGTCTCATTGTTTTGCTCTACATCACAGAAATGCTTAGCTGGGAGGAACCCAGGAGTGTATACAGAAACTGAGGACCAGTGAGGTTAAGTATTTTACTAAAGGGCAATTAACTAGTCACTATTAGAGTCTGTTCCTGTTAGATCATACGAGTCAATAAGCATTGCCTCTGTGGGTGTGATTAAATAAGTTTTTATTTATTTATTTTTTAAATTATTTAATTATTTATTTTTAGAGAGAGGGGAAAGAAGGGAGAAAGATAGTGAGAGAAACATTGATGTGCAAGAGAAACATAGATTGGTAGAGAAATATAGATTGGTTGCCTTCTGCATGCTCCCAACTGGGGACATGGCCCACAACCCAGGCATGTACCCTAGCTGGGAATCGAACTGGTGACCCTTCATTTTACAGGCTGGCTCTCAATCCATTGAGCCATTGTGGTGCATTTAAAAGACTATTACCAAAGTTCTATGCTAGGCAATACTGAGGGTGGTTTTACTCAGAAATGGGGAAGGACACTCTTCTGGATAGACTTGCTTTTTAAGCATGGGAGATATAAGAATCAGAGCCAGCTGGGGATTAAGTCAGGCTACAGCCTTATCTTCTGCATCTGGTATGTTCATGCCTATTTAACAGCATCACCTAGAAAACCTCTGTTTTGCTTTGTTTTTTGTTTTTTTTAAGAAAAGTTGCCTTCATTTTTATCAAGGTAACTGATAGGATCTTGATAACTGGGCTTCTAGACTATCAATTCTGGTCACAGGAGAAAATCCATAGGTCATGAAGTGGAGTTGAGTAGCATATGGGGGAGGTAGGCTGGGCACACTGAGGACAGACAGTCTCAAAGTTTAGATCGAAGTCCCCAGTAATTAACTGACTTTTCCTGATAATATTCTTCATTGTCATGACTTTGGAAATGCTGAAATAGGGAAGGGGTTGTGAAGTGTTCAAATAAAGAAGGTATTTAAAACTGTCAAGAGAGTAGGTTAAGTACACGATCTTTTCTTCCTTGTCTGTTTCAAACTTTGTGAAATTACAGACTGATTTTTTAACCCGTATGTGTTTTAGAATCATGACAGAAGCACCAGCATAAAAGAACACATTTTGAAGAATTATTGGAAGATTAAAAGCAGATGGAATCTGACTTGCAGAAAAACCAGAGTGGAAATGTTAGCCTCAAACTGGTCCTCAAAAGAATTGCCAGAAAAGAAATTTTGGAGAAATTCAAGTGCAGAGTTAAGTGTACAGATCAGGACTGGGCACTAATGGTATCATTAGGTTAATTAATTGAGGTGTACGCTATGTAACATTTGTTCCCTAAATTCTCCTTTCCTGTCCTGTTCCAACCCATCCCCACCTTTTATGGAGCTTCTAGCTTTAGAATTTGCTCCAGAATGACAGAGGAGAGGAGGGTTGGAGGACTAGCTGAAAAAGGTGAAGGGATTGAGAAATACAAATTGGTAGCTATAAAATTTCAGGAGAACATAAAGTATAGCATAGGGACTATAGTCGATAACATTGTAATAACTGTGTATGGTGTCAGCTGGCTACTGGAAATATCAGGGGGTCACTTTGTAAAGTATCTGATTGTCTAACCACTATGATGTGCACCTGAAACTAATATAAAATAATATTGAATGTCAACTAATTAAAAAAATTGGGGGAACAGAATGAAAAAAGAAAGAAATTATCACATTAGATTAACAATGCTGATCAAAGGAATGACTTGTTCACTTTGAATAGATCCTTGCTAAACAGAATTTCATGGAAAACAAAGATTATTTATCATTTGCTACCTGTTTAGAAATAACTATGTTAGCTTGGCTCAATTTCATGATATACTTATTTTACATATTCTCACATTCTTTCTTCCAGGGAACATTATATGTTAATTTTACAGTTCTCATGAAACAGAGTTACATCTTCTAAACCATGAAAACAAAAATAGTTTACTCCAGGATGAGGTGCTGAGACTGCCTCACCAATTAATAGGCTCTGCATGTAGATATAGCTCTTATATGATACTGAGGATCAACAGAGAAGCAAGGTGGTCTCTGAGATAACTGGATCTTTACAATAGTTGAATTTAAAACATGGTAACTCCTTTAAGTAAAATATACCGATATTTTCCACTTTCTCAGAACTTTTTTTTTTTTACTTTGGCAAACCTGGGAGTACTCACCTTGCCTGTTTCCACCCAGTTGTGCACAGTAAGGGAGCGTATCTATTGCTTTTCCAATCCATTTATACAGAATTTACAGAGAGTGTCCCTTTCTCCCATGGAATATAGGGAAAGAAATACCAGAACCACAAAGAAAACTCAAGCTGGGTCTTTACATGAAAGAATCTGTTTTCATATAAAAACAAGAACAGAAAATGAAGAATCTTCAAACATTTGAGATAAATCAGTAATACAGAGAGGAAAACCATGTGACTAAGGAGGACCAACTTAAGTAAAAACATAATATTGTACATAGATTATAACCTCATACAAACTTACTAGTAATTGCAAAGACTGGGGTTAATTTTCAATTCATAAATGAGACCAAGAAGCTATGAAAAAAGAGTAATGAGAAAACAACAGTGATTTATGCTAAACAAACAAACAACAACAACAACAAAAAATATATATATATATACAGGAAAATAATCAAAAGAAAAGCTAAAAATTTGAATGGCTATTGCTGAAGAACAAGTTATTAATCTGAAAGTTAAATTTGAAGTTTAAGTTGAAACCACAAAGAATCAAGGCAGGAAATAATCAAAGGAGTTGTAGAAGAAAATTACCTTGAATTGTAGAAAGATTCAAGTGTCCGATTTGTAAAAACTCACCATGTACTAAGCTGGAAAAATAAACATCTAGACAAATCCTGGTAAATTTCTGAACTCTAAAGGCAAACATTCTAAAAGGTTACAAGGAGGACAGCCAAAAAATTACCTGTTCAGTAGATACTCTTCATTGCCAGTAATCCATTTTTTTTTCTTGAAGAATTCTACTTTATCTGGTGACTGTTAGGCTCTGTGACTCTTCAGTGAAGGTAGACCTCTTCCCCTAAAGGAGAATTGTGATTCATATATTTCCCTTGCAAGGGGTAGCTTGGTCATGGAAATGAAATTCAATCTGATTCATGGGACACAAAGGGAAGTTTGTCTCCAGAAGGAAGGTTTGCATTCTTGGATAAAGAGAGAAAAAATAAATACTTATCTTCCTCTGCTGCAAGCTGTTACAGCATTCAATGGAATTGTGGCAGTCCAGTTTTGGCCATGAGGACATTTGTTCAATACACTCAAGGTAGCATTAAAAAAATAGCAATTCCCTGGCTGGTGTGGCTCAGTGGATTGGGCACTGGCCTGTGAACCGAAAGATCACCAGTTGGACTCCCAGTCAGGGCACATGCCTGGGTTGTAGGCCAGGTCCGCAGTTAGGAGTGTGTAAGGCAACCTATAGATGTATCTCTCACACATTGATGTTTCTTTCCTTCTCTTTCTCCCTCCCTTCTCCTCTCTGTAAAAGTAAATAAATAAAATTTTTAGAAAAAAATAAGAATGTAGTTGGGTCCTGTCAATATTGTGAATTAATCTATACTTGTTCTATCTTGCCAATAATCTAGGCTTTATGGTGAGAAAAGAGGTCTTTGTTTTTTGGACTATTTGAAATAAGTACTGTGTAACTTGCAACAGTAGCAGAGTACACCTGCAAAAGATAATCACTGGCATCACAATTCCTGTTTATAATCCTAGCTACTAGAAGACATTAAAAAATAACTTCAAAGATATAAATGGTTCTTTAACATAGAATTCTTTTTCTATTCAAACTATAACCAAATATGAGGATAAATATTCATTTTTGCACAGGCAAGTGTTCAAAATGTTCAACGCTCAAACATGCACTATGGAATAAAAAGGTGATTTGGAGATATGTTCCTACAACATGAAAAGAAATGGAAATAAGAAAAAGGCATGCATGTGTTTCTCAAAGGATGGTATTTTGGATGAGAAGGAACTCTGGGCACAGCCTAGGATCAGGCTAGCCTGGCAGAGGGTGGCAGGGTTATACTTCTTTTTTTAAAAAATGTATTTTATTGTTGTTCAAGTACAGTTGTCTCCATTGTCTGTTCTAGAGGGGACAAATTCTGAGGCAGAAGCCTGCCATTCTTCCAAAGTTGTGTAGCTTTTCTATCTTATGTTGTCTTAATTTGTAAGCTAATTCTAAAGAAACAAGATAATTAAAAACTAACAGGGGGAAATGATAGAATTCAGGTGTTAAAGAGTTTAGCCTTAATTGATAAGCTTGAGTGACTAAAGCTGTAACTAAAGAGTTAAAGATTTTAGCCTTAATTGCTAGGCTTAAGTGACTAATGTATGTGGAAAACAGTGTGGTGATTGCTAGGGGGAGAAGGGAATAAAGGGACTAAATGGTAAAAAAAAAATAAATAAATTAAAAAAGAAAACAAAGAAAAGGGCAAAAGGGCATGCAGTACAAAAAACACAGTATAAATTGTCACCCAGAAAAAGTGAAGCAAATTAGAAATAAAATGGAAAAAGAACCCCCAATCCTATGTTAAATATTATCATCTCAAAGATTTATTTAAAACATTATTTAGTTATTTATTTTTAGAGAGAGGGGAAGAGAAGGAGAAAGAGAGGGAGAGAAACATCGATGTGTGAAAAAAACTTTGGTTGCCTTTTGCATGCCCTCTAACCAGTGACTGAGCCCACAACCCAGGCATGTGCCCCAACCAGCAATTGAATCAGCAATCTTTCGTTTTACAGAACAATGCCCAACCAACTGAGCCACACTGGTCAGGTCTTAAAGATTTACTTTTAAGTGGTAAAGTTTTATTAAAACTTCTCTGAGTGTAAAATACAAAAATGAATACAAGCACTTAAACTATAGCATTAATGACAGAAATAGAATGTATTAAAAATGTAATGTAATCTATTTACATTCACTTACATGAGATATAAAAAAAATGGGGTTCTGGCCAAGACGGAGGCGTGGGCAGAAATGCTTCACTTCCTCATACAACCAAAAGAAGGATAACTACCAATTTAAGAACAAAGAACCACAAGAATGGCCAGATAATCATTTTCATGGAAGTCTAACAACCAAGGAGTTAAAGAAACATTCATCCAGACTGGTAGGAAGGGCAGAGATGTGTAGCCAGGGCAGACAGGACATGTGGCAAGGCTGCGGACTACCCAGGTGATCCCACATTCACCTGCAGATAAGCCAGTAGGAACAACTGGGAAACAAGACAGACTGAGAAACCCAGGGTTTCAGTGTGGGGAAATACAGACTCAAAACTCCTGGCTCTAAAAAGTCTGTGGGGGTTGCAGTGGCAAGGGAAACTCTCAGTCTCACATGAGAGTCCATTGGAGAGACACACAGGGTCCTAAAACATACACAAACCGACACACCTGTGAATCAGCACCTTAAAGGGCACAAGCGCTTATGGGAAGTGAGGGAAGTGACGGAAAGTGGAATGAGAGCCAAGCAAGCAGCATTGTGCCCTCTCTGACCCCTACCCCACAGGCCATGGAAAACGTGGCAAATACCTAAGGCTCCACCCCTTACAACATAACAGGTGTGCTGAGACAAAGAAATATATGCCAAACGAAAGAACAGATCAAAGCTCCAGTAAAAGAACTAAGTAATGAGAAGATAGCCAGCCTATCTGATGCAGAGTTCAAAACATTGATAATCAGGATGCTCACAGAATTGATTGAGCTTGGTTGCAAAATGCAGGAAGAAATGTAGGCTACACAAAGTGAAATAAAGCAAAATATACAGGGAATCAACAATGAAGGGAAGGAAACCAGGACTCAAATCAACAATTTGGAACAAGAAAAAGAAATAAACATCCAACTGGAACAAAATGAAATGCAATAATTCAAAAAAATGAGGAGAGGCTTACATAACTTTAAACATTCCAGCGTCCAAATCATCAGGGTGCCAGAAGAAGAGGAAGAGCAAGAAATGGAAAACTTATTTGAACAAATAATGAAGGAGAACTTCCCCAATCTGGCAAAAGGAAATAGACTTCCAGGAAGTCCAGGAAGCCCAGAGAGTACCAAAGAAATTGGAACCAAGGAGGAATACACCAAGACACAACATAATTAAGTAACACAAGATTAAAGATAAGAAGAGAATTTTAAAAGCAGCAAGAGAAAAGGAGATAGTTACCTACAAAGGATTTCCCATAAGGCTATCAGCTCAAAGAGCTGATATCTTTTTGATTTCTCAAAACAAAACCTTGCAGGCAAGAAGGGGCTGGATAGAAATATTTGAAGTCATGAAAGCCAAGGACCTACATCCAACATGACTCTATTCAGCACAGCTATTATTTAGAATAGAAGGGCAGATAAAGTGCTTCCCAGATGAGGTCAAGTTAAAGGAGTTCATCATCACCATGCCCTTATTATATGAAATGTTAAAGGGACTTATCTAAGAAAAAGAAGAAGATCAAAACTATGAACAGTAAAATGACAACAGACTCACAACTATCAAAAACTGAACCTAGAAAACAAAACTAAAAACTAAGCAAACAACTAAAACAGGAACAGAATCATTGAAATGGAGATCACATGGAGGGTTATCAATGGAGAGAGGGTGAGGAGAATGGCAGGGGAGGGGAAGGTACAGGGAATAAGAAGCATAATAGGTAGGCACAAAATAGACAGGGGGAGGTTAAGAATCATTTAGGAAATAGAGAAGCCAAAGAACTTATGTGTATGACTCATGGACATGTACTAAGTGGGTGGGGGGGGATGCTGGAGGGTGTGGGGGTGCAGGGCAGAGGGGATAAAGGGGAGGAAAAAATTGGGACAACTGTAATAGCATAATCAATAAAATATACTTAAAAAAGATACACAAAATGACAGAGCTATATTAAATATGATGGATTGGAACAAAAATATATGCAGTACATACTAACAAAAAGAAAGCTGATATCAATATTTAAAAATAGATTTTAGATCTAATGTATTACATGAGAAAAATATATCTTCTACTGAGTAAAATTAATGAATTAGAAACTTTTAAGTTTTTTATTACACTTTGTGTTCTCATCATCATAATATTAAGGAATATAAAGCTAAATCTAGTCAGAGAAATATATGAATCCATCATTTTAAGAGGAGACTTAGGGATTGATAAATGAGGGAAGTAATGAGGTAATGGAGGTAGTTTGAATATCACAATAACTACATCAACATCATAGGCAGTTATATGTTACTTTGTACCAATAAACAGAAGGTACACATTCTTTTCAAATATTCATAAACATTTTTTAAAATTGAGCTTTTTATTAAGCTACAAAGATAATACTAACTAATCTATATAACAAGAATTATAAAAGACTGATTTTTTAAAACAAGCAATAAAAATAGTAGTTAAGTAGAAAAGTATATTCAAAATAAATACACTCATTTCATATTCAAAGTAAATTTCTTGTAGATAATTTTAAAATGAATTTATGTAAATAAAGGGAATGCTAAAATATATTGTTACAGACTGAAAAGTAACAAAGACAGAATCACATATAAAAACTAACACAAATTTCTGAGAAAATTCATAGTGTTATGAACTATGTCTTCAATTAAAAAAAGAACAACAGAAACTAGCCATATAAACCTATGGTTTATCAGAAAGGAGAAAACAGTAAAAGAAGATTGAAGGAAGATAAAGAAGAGATCAGAAACTGGAGAAATGAAAGCATGAATAAACATCATTAGATATAAGAAATAAGTTAGATATATAGATGGAGATTTAAAACTTATAAGACAACAACAAGGTTGGGGGTTGGGAATGTGGGAGGGAGGTGGGGAGGGCTGGGGTGTTGGGCTGGGGTTGGGGGAAAAGGCAGAAGACTGTACTTGAACAACAATAAAAAAATAAAATAAAAAAATGAAGAAAAGTGTGATCATGTAAAACTGGTGACCAAAAACCCCATTTATTTCTAACATAAAAATCTATAAGCAAAGTTAAAAGGCAATTGAAAAATCTAGGCAAATTTTTTATAAACATTTAGCAAAGAATAAGTGTACCACATAAGGAATACCTTTAAGTCAATAAGAAAGACAACAAGTAAAACAATTGGAAAAGGATATAAGAAGTAAATCATACAATAATAAATACAAGTGGCCCCAAATAATTTCTAAGAATCTCAATCTAATGAGTAATGGTATCATATTTTTTAGCCCATCTAATGACAAAGTGTAGTATGTGGAATTAGCAGGAGCACTGAAAAATAGACATTTTCAATCTCTCTAGGTGTTATTTGGGACTGCTTTTTGATAGGCAGATTGACAGTATCAAAATTTCAAAAGCACGTGTGCTTTAACTAAGTGATTTCACTTCTAGTAGATATATGTAGAATTATTTGTTGCAGTTATATTTATGATAATGGAATATTTAAAATAATTCAAATGCATATGAACAGAAAAATGGTTTAATAAATTATAAACCAATTATACTAGAGAAGAGTGTGAAACAGTGAAAAACAGTTTTTGTACTGAAATGAACAGATCTCTAAGTAATTTACATATTTTTAAGAAATAGAGGGAAGCAGAATAACATGTATAATATTTTTCAATTCATGTTAAAAATCAGTTTATATGAATGTGAGTCTATGTAATTGTGTGTGTGACATATTTATCTATTCCCTATGCCTTTAACACATGAGTGAAGGCATAAAAAACTTTTGGGTAGAATACACCAATGCCCGAACAGTGTGATCCATAGAGTAGGTGTTCAATAAGTAATGTTGAATGAATTCAAGAAAAAGAAATTTAAAAATGGCCCAGAGTCCACCATAAAGGTAACTATAGCTAACACGCTTTTACATGCATGTGGTAATAAAAACCATATAACAGTGGACAATATCAAATGCAGAAAAAGTCTTGTTGAAACCTATTTTTTAATCAATATTGTTTTACCTAATTAAATCACTAAGAATTCACTTACACAAAAATGCCCTATTGATATATTTTTATCATTTTTTACTATTGTAAACAAAGCTTGGATGACTACTTTTAATTGGAATTCTGACTATTAGAATATGCATAAGGTTAAGTTTTAGTAGATGGATTAGTAGATCATATGACATAAATATTTAATATTGATAGTTATTGCCAAACGTTTTCTTAAAAAACTCTCCAATGGTAGATGAGAATGCTGTGTCATCAGTATCATCTGTGGAGTCTTCAAGATTTTCTAATTTAAAGGAGTCTGCTGCTATTTTAACTGGGATTGTGTAAAATATATTGAATAAATTATGGAGAACTCACATTTCACAATATTGAGCATCAGTTCAAGAACATGATATATATATATTTTAAAGATTTTATTTTTATTTTTAGAGAGAGGGGAAGGGAGGGAGACAGAGAGGGAGAAAGAGCAATGTATGGTTGCCTCTCACAGGGCCCTCACTGGTGACCCGGCCCGAAACCCAGGCATGTGCCCTGACTGGGAATCGAACTGGTTACCCTTTGGTTCCCAGCCCGCGCTCAATCCACTGAGCTACATGAGCCAGGGCAAGAACATGATATATCTTGCTTTAATTTTCTTCTTCATTTCCCCTAATTTATTTTTATAGTAGTTTTCTTATGGAACAAACATACAGGGTCCAGCAGAAATAACACCTGCTTGAGTGTGGTTGGTGGGGCAATAATATGGGTGTAATAATTTAGAGTTTTAATTTGAACACTTCACCCAAAATGCTATATAGCGTGCTTGAGAGTGATATTGTTATGTTACATCATTACATGCTTATGATTTTGTAATAAAAAAGTGATGTTATTTGCTCTGGACCCTGTATTTCTTAAATATATTCCCATCTGCTTATTGCTATTATAAAGGATTTTTTCTTTTCATGTACTTTTGAACAAATTATTTGCATTTCAGATGTTGTTGATTTGTATATATTATTTTTGACCAATTGTTTTACTGATTTTTATTTCCAATATTGTTGATTCTCTGTTTTCTACATATGTAAATTCTATCACTGTTAAACAACGATCATTTTCCATCTTTTACTCCAGTTTTTAAAAATCTCATTTTCTTTGCTCAGTTAATTCACTAGGACTTTGAGAACAAGGTTAAATAATTCTTGAAATAGTGAGCTTTCTGGCCTTGGCTTTAGCTTTTTATTCCATACACATCACTTGAGTCAATACAAAAGCCATGCATTATAAAAATGTTTTAAAAAATTAATTAAAATATTTAAAATATTTTTGTTTTGTCTTCAAGATCATATCTTTGACTAAGCTAAGAAATAACTTTCATGCTTTCCAACCAAGCATTGCAACATTTTGCACTCTGAAAGTAATGCCAGTTTTTGCCTTTTTTGTTACATGCAAATTCTAACACTAGCAACAACCACGATGGTAAGAATTCAAAGAAGTGATCACCGGGAGCAGATATAATGAACACAAAAGGTATATTGTTAGCATTCAAGCTGTCCATGCGAGTTCTATTGGTGGGAGTTACTGCCACAGTTCAGAGGTGGCCCTTATGTGGTGGCCACGAGTAAATGAGTAAAGGGGTGGAAAAATGGAGAGCACGTAAACTCTGGGCTTCCTGTGCTCCATCAAATAGTTATCCAGGTTGGTTTTGATATTTTGGTTGCTAAAACCAGAGCAGTTACCAACCTAACTCCTAGAGAGAAAATGGTCTAAAAAGTATAATTCCATCATGGAGAAAAACATTATAAAGTTCTGGATTGGAGAGTTGATTTGGCTTATTATTTTAAGTATCAAACATTTTTTATTATATTATCAAATACTTTCCTTGAAGTAAAGAGACCATATTGTTCTTATACTTAGTTCATTCCCAGTGACACTCAACAATCCTTTCCAAAGGATTCAAGCACTTTTTAACTTTCTTACCTTCTATTACCTGACCATTTTATTTTGGCTGCAATATAAGGAAAAATATAAGAAAAAGGTAAGAGTCAGGTTTGAGTTGGAGAGTTTTAGGGAGAGTGGAATATGTAAAACTTAGGAATATATCCTCACAGAATTGTACAATTACTTAAAGATAATATCATATAATGTTTAGATTTCAAATCATATTTTTGCAGGAATATTTTTAAGTATTAAGTAATATTTTTGATTTGGCATTTTAGGATAAAGTCACAAACCAGTCTTAGGATAGACTTAAATGAAGCCTGCAAACTACACTTTTTCATAAGCAAATTATTATGTCTCTCATTTACTTCTTAACTATATGAGTGTGGAAAAATAATTAGTAATAATTATAATGGATAAATATTTTTCTTTTTTTTATAGTATAAAATTTTTATATTTAGAATTAGCCAGCTGGACTCAGTTTAGATGATCCCAATTTTGTTGGCAACATCCAAAGCATCATAGTCTGGAGCCAGTCGAACATAGGCCTTCTTCTCCCTGTCAGGCCTGATCAAGGTGTTGACCTTGGCCACATCAATATCATACAGCTTCTTCACAGCCTGTTTGATCTGGTACTTGTTGGCCTTAACATCCACAATGAACACAAGTGTACTGTTGCCTTCTGTCTTCTTCATGGCTGGCGCAGTAGTCAGGGGGAACTTGATGATGGCATAGTGGTCAAGCTTGTTTCTCCTGGGGGTGCTCTTCTGAGGATATTTAGGCTGCCTTCGGCGCCGCAGTGTCTTAGGCCTCCTGAAGGTGGATGATGTGCGGATCTTCTTCTTTTTGTGGCTGTGGACGCCTTTTAGCACTGCTTTCTTTGCCTCAAAGCCTTTGCCTTGGCTTCGGCTTTGGGAGGGGCAGGGGCTTCCTTCTTCGCTTTGGGCGCCATCTTCGTGAAAAAAAAAAAAGGATAAATATTTTTCTATTAACTAATTTATCTTCTCAGATATCTCTTAATTGTTCAAATTGTTTTTTGAATTCAAACCTGTGTCACAGTTTATTACCTAGGGCTCCCATTCAAGATTTTCTAGATATTGCCCCAAATCTACAAGTTTTGGGAGGACTAAGAATAAAGGAATGAAAGAGTGCTATCAAAATTCTTTACTGCGAATTTCATGCCTGTCTACAAAGGAGTCCTATCCATCGTCACTCAGAACTCCTTATGTCCTTTGACACTAATTGGGATCCTAATGCTGCTTCTGCTGAGACCTCTTCTTCTCTCAAGGCTGCCTCAACAGCCCTGTGAGTGCTGTCCATCAAGCTACATTCTCCTGGGCTCCTCTACCTGTCGTCAGGCACAGCTAGCACTCTGCATAGTGATCCCTCTGCCGGTGCTGACTTCTTTGGGGACAATGCACCAAAGCCACCTTGCTTTCCATGCGGAGGCCAGGGTAATGCTCTTTTTCCTATCATTTCCTCTTTCATTCAAACTTTGCTACTGATCCTGAGCAGAGCTCTCTGTTCCCTGTATTCATTTCCTATAGCTGCTCTAACAAATTTAGTGCCTTTATAACAACACATTAATTATTCTAAAGTTTTGGAAAATTACAAGTCTGACTTCCTGGGCTTAAGGTGTTTTCAGGACCACATTTTACTTGAGACTTTAGGGAAGAATATGTTTCCTTGTGTTTTCTGGCTTCTAGAATTCACCCATATTCCTTGACATGAGCCCCCTGCTTCCATCTCCAAAGCAAGCAGAACTGCATCTCTGACCTTGCTTTTATAGTCTCATCTCCCCACGACTACAACGAGGAAATGTTCTTTACTTTGAAGGACTTGTGTGATTAGATGTGGCTCACCTGGGTAATCCAGGATACCCTACCCATCTCATGATCCACTATCTTAAATGTATATGCAAAGTCCCTTCTGCCATATTCACTGATTCCAAGGATTACAACATGGACTATATTCTCCAATAGCACATGGAGTTTTTGCTATAAAAAGTTGCTTTAATTGTGTTATTGAAATCTTCTCAGCTCTTCAAGAATTCAGGCATTAATCCATTCATTATACCTTAGGATATATTCTGTAAGACATACTCTGCTCTATCAATTCTCCTTGAATACAGTTCTGGTCATTGCCTGTTTGCACTAAGATCCAGGGCCTGCTCTATTATGTTTCCTATCTTGTCTATATTTGCTATATGTTTTCAGGCTTCTAGGTATATGCAGCTTATGGGAGGCATTGGTGGAATACTAGAGGGTTGTATTTGCACAAAAGCCAAGATATTTCTCAGGTTCTTCTGCCTCAAGTAGCAGTTTCTGGAAGTGGCTATCTTCAGGGTAGCAAGTTCTTCTGAACTGCTCTCCTTTTGTATACCCAACTCCTACCAAGCAAGCCCTGATAAGGTTATAGCTCCTTCCCAAACTTCTAATTTTGGCAGTAATACCTCTCTATTGTGTTTCTCCAGCCCTAAAAATGATGGTGGTTTTCTGCTCTTTCTAATCAATCAGTTCCCTCACCATGCCCTGTTTGTCTTTATATCTCTTTCATTATCATTGTAACTCCTTTTCTGTATTAAGTTCTATGTGTTTAAAACACCAGTAGTGGTTCCTGCTTTCTCACTGACCTCTAACTGATACATAAACACAGTGTGCTCTTTTGTATAGACATTCAGCCCAACCCTAACCAGATGAACTCAGGCAGTGTGAATCCCAGGGTGGAGTACACCAGCACTTGAGTGTGAACATCTGCTATGTGCAAATACAATTAGTAATCAAAAGCTCTTGGGGCTTAATAAATCTAGTGGAGCATCTTCTTTGGGTTGGAGGAATATTAGTAGAGAGAACCTGGAATCAATATTAGGTCTGTCCAGAAAGTATACAGTCATATAACACAAAAATTGGAGACATTTATTGAAGAAGATACAAGTTATAAGAAAATTGTACACAGGACAATGATGCCTCAGTCCCCTTCAAAGGAGGCACCTTGGGACCTCACACAGCTCTCCCAGCATCTCTTCAAATAACTGCAAAATCCTTTGTTGGAATCACAATCAGAGCCCTGTCATGTTTTCCTGAATATCATTGGTGGTCTTAAATCTCTTTCCTTTCAAAGGTGATTTTAGTTTTGGGAAAAGGCAGAAGTTGCAGGGCACCAAATCTGGTTCATTGAATCAGAAGATCTGTGGTTTGAATCAAGTCATGAACAACTGCAGCATGATGTTCCTTCTGCTCAGGTAGCAGAAGCCACAGAGTGAATTTTGCTACTACTTCTTAGATGCCAAGATCCTGCATCAAAATCTTGGACACAGTAGTTTTTGGAATCCCCAGAACAGCTTCCAGTTCTCACACTGTCAGTCACTGATCTTTGTTGACTGCAGCCCTACACGTTCAACATTCTCAGGTGTTCTGCTTGTTGTAGGCCTTCCAGAATGTGGATCGCTTTCAATACTTTCATTTGCTCTGCACTCATTGCATCGTCCCCAAAAACCTTCTGAATCATCTGAAAAAATTCCACGGAGGAATGTTCAAGCTTGACTCAAAATTTGATGCTGATTTTTTATTCTACTCAGTCATTTTGAATGTGATGGCTACATAGTACACACGCTTACTCAACAGCATCTACTGCCTCCCCGACTAATACAGTGAAGTCATCATTGTTCATGCATGCTCATTCCAATCCACTCTCCTTGGCTGCCAGGTTACATCGATGTTGCACAAACTGTTTTGTTGTATTACCAATGGCTGGACTTTTTCCAGAGAGACCTCATATTCTGAAAAGGATAAACTTCAGTTTTAAAACTCTGCTTTCATATAGCTGATGGTGAAACAGAAGAAAAAAAAAAACCATTATCAACTGGCACTGGAGTTTCTGTATAGAAGAGTTGGAAGTTCTGAAGAAAAGTGGTCTGGGAGAAATTCCTGGTGTCAGAGTACTGAGGAACGTTTACAGGTACAAGGATACCCTGATACTGAATTTGAAGTTACTTTTGTTATAGACTGAGTTGTATCCCCTAAATATTCATATGTTGAAGTCCTAACCCACAATCCACAGATGTGACTATGTTTGGAAATAGGGCCTTGAAAGAAGTAACTAAGTTAAAGTGAGACCATTAGGGTGTCCCCTAACCTAATGTGACTCATGTTATTATAAGAAGAGGAAATTTAGGCACAGAAAGATACTTCAGAGATATGTGCACACAGAAAAAACTACTGTATGAGCACACAGCAAGAAGGTGCCAGCTGCAAGCTGAACGAAGAGGCCTCAGAAGAAAATGAAGCTGCTGATACTTTGCTCTTGGATTCTAGCCTCCAGATATGTGAGAAAATAAATTTTTGTTTAGTCATCCAGTCAGTGGCATTTTGTTAAGTCAGCTCTAGAAAGCTAATATATTTGTATTTTGTGATATAAACCACTTCTGTTGCTACAAATGTGAGTAGACTCTGCTGCATTCACAAAAGTCTCATGTGAGCTGTATTTTTGGGTGATGGGGGAGAGAAGGTGAGGTGGTGTCACAGAAGGGCTAAAGAAACAGAACTATGTCCTCTGTCTAGATTAGTGAGCTCCAGAGAGAGGAGAGCTCACAGGATATATTGAGATGGAGAGTTCCACCAAAGCGGGACCATGGGAACTCTGATGATAAGGGAAACATCACTGTCCTGAGCTGACCTCATGTCGAAACACAAACCTCACCCAAACCTGTAAGAAACCTGGAGTTACAGGAAGAGCTACTAGAATTTTCATAATCATAGGATAGTGTTTCCTAATCTACATAACAAAATTCTATGTAAATTTTACTCTCTTTCTTTCTTTTTTTATATTTTATTTATTTATTTTTAGACAGAAGGGAAAGGAGGGAGAAACAGAGGGAGAGAAACATCAATGTGTGGTTGCTTCTCATGTGGCCCTCACTGGGGACCTGGCCTGCAACCCAGGCATGTGCCCTGACTGGGAATTGAACCAGCGACCCTTTGGTTCTCAGCCCGCACTCAATCCACTGAGCTACACCAGCCAGGGCTTGCTTTATTTCTAATATATTTTTCCATTTCCAATTAGTCCCCTTATATCCCTTCCCTCCCGGCAATTACCATGCTGTTGTCCATGTCCATGAATCCTTTTTCCTTTTTGCTTAATCGCTTTATCCCTTAATCTCCCCTTCCCCCAAGCTGTCATTCTGCTCTCCATCTATAAGTCTGTCCTCATTTTCCTTGTTAGTTCAGTTTGTTGATTAGATTCCACATATGAGTGAAATCATATGACATTTATCTTTCTCTGACTGGCTTATTTCACTTAGCATAATATTCTCCAGGCCCATCCATGCTGTCACATAGGGTAAAATTTTCTTCTTTTTTATGACTGAGTAGTATTCTATTGTGTATATGTACCATAATTGTTTCATCCACTCATCTGTTTATTGGCATTTGGACTGCTTCCATATCTTGGCAATTGTAAATAAGGCTAGAATAAACATAGGGTTGCTTGTGTTCTTTCAAACTATTGTTTTGGGTTCCTTTGGATATATTCCCAGAAATGGGATAGCTGGGTCAAATGAGATACTTTTTTTTTTTTAAGGTTTTATTTATTTATTTTCAGAGAGAGGGGAAGGGAGGGAGAAAGACAGGGAGAGAAACAGCAATGTATGGTTGCCTCTCACATGGCCCTCACGGGGACCTGGCCCGCAACCCAGGCATGTGCCCCGACTGGGAATCGAACCGGGACCGTCTGGTTCCCAGCCCGCGCTCAATCCACTGAGCTACACCAGCCGGGCAAATGAGATACATTTTTAATTTTTTGAAGTATCTTCATACTGCTCTCCACAGTGGCTGCACCAATCTTACTAGTCTGCTCAGTAAGTTGCTGTAACTGTTGCTAGCACTCTATTGTCTTAGCTAACTATTTTCTTATTTTCCCCACTTAGTGACTATAGGTTGCCTCAAGAACCAGAAACTTCTGTTAGGCTGAAATAATATCACTGCATTCTAGTGTTTAGAGCATTGCACGTTCAGCTGCCCTTCACTACTGCTATGAGTGTACAGTGTTCTTATGACCAAGTCCTTTGAATGCTACATTTCTATAGTATTTAGGGAAATGTGTACAAGTAATCATAGTAGGCCACTTATTGTTCAAAAATACCAACAAAATGGGAACAGCTTCATGCAATTATTATTTTCTTCTGGTAGAGGAAGACATTTGCTCTTAGTTTCTTATACTCTTAGAGCAAAATAAAATTGGTTTTTACTTTCTGGTCAAGGAATTGTTGGATAAGTAGCTAGAGTCATGAGTGGAGTGCTGAAGAAAAAAATGAAGGGTAGAGATAGATTTGGCCATTTATGTTAGATTTGATGTGGAACCCACCCCTGCATGGGTTCCGTGTGCTGTGGTTGCTGCGACGAACAAATACGCACGGACTACGGAAGTCCTGTGGAGAAAAAGAGATGGCATGGCCACTCTCTAAGTGAGAGTGAGGGCCCAGACCCCTGCCTGGACAGGCTTTTATTACTTTTCTGGGTACATTACATGGAGGATGGTTCTCATGTACTGTGCACAGGGCCTCATTTACTATGCACAGGTTCCCTGTAGGTGATTACCTTTTACAGATAACAAAGGAAAGAATATTGCTAATTACTTCAAAGAGAAGGATGTTACAGATCCAGGGGAAAAGTGGTTGAACTGGTTATACTCCATACTTGAGAGGTTTAGCACAGACTTCAGGAAGTTACTTTAAAGATATGTAGTAAACATTAGCTGCCTCAATCCAGGGTGAGGGAGTTTTAGCAAAAGGAAGTTTCATAGCAGTCTAGGTACAATGCAGTCCTGATTCCCCACGGGAAAACCTGTCCATGGATGTGGGGCCTGCGTGCCTAACCCCGAGTTCCACTGGCCTTTCTGAGTGGGAGCTGGGCTACATTTCCCACGCCACGCGAAATGGTTCCCTATAAGATTGTCACAAGAAAGTTGATAGGTTTACAGGACCACCAGAATTGTGCTCTGCACAGCGTAGCCAAACTTTCTTATGCATATTTACTGGTGGAAAGAGTATAGAGAAAGAACTTTTGGAAACGACCAGTCTAGAGGGTCAAAGGAAAAGGAAGATAAGCCAGCAAGGGAAAGAGAGAAGTCAGAGAGGCACAGCTGGTCTAGAATAATGCAGTCACCGTGGCCCGTGTCTGTTCCTCTACATAATGTCCTAAACTGTTTTCATGATGAAACTTTTCAACCTGAAAGCAGTGTGTTGCTGTCTCTCTCTCTCTCTCTCTCTCACACACACACATACACATGTGTGCACATGTATATTAATTTTTGTCACTCTCTCTGCTGCTTTCATTTTCAGTTCAAATCCATTTATCAGAGCTGAATAATTTTTGACAAATCACCAATTATGGATAGAAGTGGTTGGTTGCTCCCACTTAAATTGATATTAGTTAGAAAACTTCATTTCCCTTTCCCATTCTGTGCAGAACACTTTGTTTTAAAAACCCAATCCTTCTCTGAGAAATTATACTTAACTTTTGAAATTTTATGAGAATATTTTATAGTCATTTAATAGCCATATTTACTGACATTATCTCTGTATAGAAATATAGATGTTTAAACATTTCAAAGTTTGAAACCATCCTGTCAACAACCAAGCATCATGATTTGATACTCTGTGTCTAAGGTCCTTGATCCAAAAGTTGTATTTCAAATAATCTGTCCTTAGACACATTTTCTTTCCAAAAGAAGGGAATAATTAGTTCCTAAGAAATGACACAGCCATGCATTGTCAGTGTAATTAAATGTGCTGCTGCCAAGCTCAGACAAGTTTACATTTCCGTCATCCTGCCTGATGTCAGAGCCAACATATTTTTTGCTTATTATTTTATAACCACCACTTAGAAAGTCTATGGGAAGCTTCTTGAATCCCAGAAAACCATAAAATAAGACTGCCTACCATCCTGGCAATGATCCCAATATTAAAACATAGTCATTTCTTCCACCCTAACCACTTGTCTTTCACATCAATGTATTAATTACATAGGAAATATTCTGCTTTCTAAAACTACCAGAAGAGTTTTCCGTGGCTTTCTCTTGTAATCATTGGCAGTGGATAATAATGTGAATCGACAGTGAGAACAAATTTGATCAGCATCTCCTGGTTTTACGCCAAATCCTAAGCAAACGGTGGATAGATTTTATTTATTTACTCTTAGCCCTTCTTCATCCACATTTAACCATCTTTGTTATGAAGTGGGGTAGTTACTATTTTTGTCTGTTTCCCCCATTGTCTCCATACTGGTATCAGACTTCAGCCTCAGGATGACTGGATGGGATGGGGGTTGTGACCAAGAACAGTGACCGAATTCCCTGGACACAATGATAGCTCTGTGATGCGAGCTTGACCCAAGCATACAGTGTTGCTAGATAAAACACAGGATTTACACTTAAATTTGATTTTTTGATAAACAAACGAATGGGATCTAGGTTTTGGCATTATTTTCATCTCTGTAGAAATCTTGTCAAATATTGAGTGGAACATATTCATACTGATGTAGACTTATATAGAAGCCTTATATTTGTTGTTTATATGAAATTAAGTTTTAAATTGGCGAGCTGTAGTTTTGCTTGTTAAATCTGGCAACCCCAAAAGGGGGGGCAGAGCTTCCTACTTTTATCAGAACTAGGACAGAGAACTTCTGTGGTGGAGGTATGGGGGAGGACTAAATACAATCCGACAGGCACTTTTGCTGACTAGTCAGAGGAAGATTCTCTTGAAGAAAGTAAGTCAAGTAGAAAAAACACATGATTTGAGTGGAAGAATTGATAATGACCTCTGAGTCCCAGCTCCCAACTGCTGGTCCCGGCTCTTCAGCTGTTCCTTCTATACCATGTACTGTCCCCAGCATCCTTCCCAGGTATGTGAGTCAACAGATTACTTTTTCCTGCATAAGCAAGTGTGAGTTGAGTGCTGTCACCTTTAACATCTGTATTTTTTGCACTCCTTTAGAGTATGAAGCACTCTCACCCTGCCCCCAGGCCTTCTTTGGCTTTCTCCAGAGAATGTGCATTCTGGGATGTTCTCATGTTTTCTGGGGGGAAGTCGGTCCCTGGAAAAGTCCTTTATAGGCAGAGACCTCATGGATAAGAGGATAGGCTGGAACAAACTTACTTTTGCTTACTGCATGGAAACGTGATAGTGCTTATGAGAAAAGTGTTCTTTATTCAGGAAAACAGTGGAGTTCAACTTTACCAAAGTATGAACACTACAAAACAAAAGCTTGAAGAGACACAAGAGAAAAAAAAAAAGTAGGTACTTTTCTTTATGAATTCATCAAATAATTTTGAAAATAAAAAATAAATAAAACTTGTCAGTAGGGATCTTCTAGGCCAGCAGTTTGCAACCTTTCTGGCACCACGGACACATTTCATAGAAGATAGGAGGGTTGGTGTCAGGAGGCAGAGCTCAGGTGAGCTTCGCTCCCTTGCTGTGGGTGGGTGGTGGGGAGACAAAAGGCGGAGCTCAGGTGAGCTTTTCTTGCAGCCCAGTGGTTGGGGACCCTGCTCTAGGCAAGAAAAAAATCTTCTCAAAAGAAGAATTTAAAGAAGACAGCAAAAAAGTGATGATAAACAAGAAAAGTACAAGAAAACATTGCATAAGTTCTTTAGGATTTTTTAACTTTTGAAAATTTTCAATCACAGTGTACATTTAATATTATTTTATATTAGTTTAAGGTATCTACTTTAGGCTTTGAGCACCTTTTGGATTAAATACCAAGCTAATTCTCCCATGAGTAAATGGGTATTACCCATGGTAAGAATGTGGCATACGAGCTTTCTCACCTCTGTGGAAATTGTATCAATTACTTTCAGACCTATGGAACATGGGTCATGTGAAAAGTGTTCTAATCTGGCCATAGGCTACCCCTAAGACTAACTTTAAAGTCTTTACCATCCCCTCCTGGAGAAAATAAGAGTCAAAACAGGATGAAAGAATTACTAGACTAGGCTAAGGCTGAATATCAAGAATCCTGACGTTTAACATAGTTAACCCATAAGGCAAGTTTAGAATCTGTGGCAAAGACATAGATCAGAAGCTGAGTCTCAGATAAGACTGGACAAATTTGAGAAATCAAATTTTCCTGGGCCAGAGACTTTTGTAGTGTGAAATAAATAACTGCTTTTGACAGCTAATGTAGAGACCAGAATCTAACACTCAGGGTTCTGACAAAGAGAATGAGAATGTGATTAAAATCAGATTGATCTGTACAGTTCTCCCTGTAGAGGATCCAATACACATGTACTTCTTTTCTACACATGTACTGCACTGTGTTGTGTGAGAATACTGTCGTCAAGATGCAAGCAGGCACAGGGGTGTGGCGTGAGGGGGAGAGTGGAGAAGAAAACTGGAGGTAAGGGTAAGCAAACTTTCTGAATACTTTCCAAGAGGGTTCAAAAGCACTACAAATAATAATGGATAAGAGGAGAGGTTGTTACTTTTTCTTTGAAGACAATTTTATAGGCTTCAAGAAGATTCTATATCCAAAGCTTCACACAGTTCTTCACAAAAATATCTATATCAGGTTAGGTATGTATGATGAAAATGGTCCTCAAGAGATAGACTTGTTCAAACTCACCTGCAATATAAATAGGACTACCTGGATTCCAACCCATAGTATCATGAGTGATTTTTTACAGGAGTCTTTTAATTTTTTGTGCCTACTGTATTTCAATACCCCATTCATACAGAGATGTGTTATAGCCTTCCGTTTACTACCATGTATCAGGTCTTCTCTTCAAAATAAAGTGGAGCATGGAGATGGGATAAGGGAGTATGTAGAATGTCAGAACCAAACTAGACATCTAGGGGGCAATTATGATTGGGGAAGGCATCAGAACATTAGAAAAAGCATTGTATTTTAGATGTCACCAAGCAAGACCAGTTAAAGTAAGTCTTCAAAGAGTTCCAGAAACAAAGGGAAAAAAATGAAAATATGAACACTTTTAGTAACAGTTAAGGTAAATAGGACTGTTTTTGACAATGACTCTGACAGGAGAGAAAAAATAAATGAATAGATGAGGGTGTCATAAGTTCTACAGAAACCTCTTTTATATGGAAGGCAGTTATAAATGAGGTGACCCTCCTTGACATTCATCATCTTAGTTCTATAAAATAATGAGTATTCACTTATATTCTCTATTGTACATGTGCCCAGAAACAATTGATGTTTAAAATTTTGAAAGTGCATGAAACTGATTACTCACAGTTGGGATGCATAAGCTTTTGGCAATAAAATAGGAACACACTTGTTAGAAATATATTTTAATTAGGATCGTTTAAAGGAACTCTATTGTATTGCGTTACCTTATATATAAGGACAATACTGCTCTAGCTTCTGGCTTTAATGTTATGTTTTCCTGTGGACTGGTTGTTAATGATTCTGGCTCATGAGACATAGCATATATAGAATTCTGTTGAAATCCTCCTTCTTCCTGATCTCTTTTTCCTGCCTTGAAGCTAAAAGCTGTTGTACTGGAATTAGAAAGAAAAGGCCAAGAGAATTTTTGAGTTAATCTTGACAATATTGAGTTACTAAGCTAACACAAGCAACTTTTTACTTTTAGTTTTCATATAATGTGATGAAAACACCCTTTATTGCCTAAATTACTCCTGGTCAGCCATTTTAGTACTTATACAGTCCAAAGCATTCCTAACTACATCCTGACTTCCTATATTTCTTCTCGTCTCTTATTAAGCTTTCTATCAGTCTCTCTGCTGTGAAGAATTTTCAGTCTTTTTGGCTGCCTAGCATTTAAATCCCCTTCCTATGTCATGTGAGCCTCGGTGAGAGACAGAGTCAGCTTTAAACTATAGGAACTAAAAATGCCAGATACTCTCCTTATCAGCCTCATTTGAACCTAGGGTAGGCAAATAAGGATTTTCAACTGATGTATCCCATACCAGGTTTTTGTGTGGCCCTGGTCACACAGAGAAACATGAAAAGTGGATCATTCTCTGATAAAAGAGGTGGTTATAGCAAAATTGTGCTTTGCATATCAGTGGCAGCAGTAGCTGGGGCAATCAGTATTCTAATGCTTGCAGAGGCAAAAGTCCTTCCCTTATGAGCCCAGTTGTGCAGCCTAATTTGCGGCATTGTTTTAAAATGCATAGCTCTGAGCAAGATGCTCCAGCTCTCCTGGTGATTCAGAGAGCTTCCCAATAGCCTTTTAAATAGATTCCTTTTTTCGCCTCACTCAATCAGCTATGGTTGATTTCTCTTGCTTGCAAGTAATGACCCCGCCCAATACATTTTCTATCTCCTAAGCCAAAGGAATAGAGGTCAGAGGAGAGAGAGCCTAGACAGTAGAAACAACTCACAATTTTCACTTGAGTACACCTGAATTAGCATGTTAAATAAGCTGACAGGAGAAAGAAAAAATAAGGAAAGAAGCTGAATACATATTTTTTAGAATTAAAAATTATGAAATTTAAGACTTAAGTGTTTGTACAATATAAAACCATTTGGTAATATTTCTGGGTAACTTTTGAGATGTCAATTTATGTGTTTTTCTCTATTTTTCCATACATATCCTCATTCAAATAGGTAGTTAGACTCTGTGCTTCTTTCTCTCAAGGAAAATTTGGGTATGAATACACTGAAGTTTCACTTCCTCCCAGATGTTCCAACAGTTTAGGCTGTTTGAAGAAGTTATGCTAGATGAACTTGAGGGAGGAGAGAGAATGCTTCATGAGAGAGATGAAAGGAAAATAATTCATTTTCTTTATATTGAAGAGTTTTTTCCTGATACAGGTGCAAGGAGAAGGAATCCTTGTAAGGATACCTCAGGGGTCACAGCAGAGACCCTGCCCACTCTAAGTGCTGTGTAGAAGGGAGACCCCGGGGAGGAATATTGTGTGGATCCCAGGCTTGCCAAAGATTACTGCGTGGCTGGTGTGGCAGAGAGAAGCAGCAGTCAGGAAGAAAGCTGGACCCCGAGGGACTATGTGAGACATGTCTAGGTAGTTACCATTGGGCAGATGGCCAATGGTGAGAAAGACCCTTCACTCCTGTCATTGTGCTACCTAAGACCCTCACATAGTTTTACTACCCTAGTGGTGGTGGTGGGATTCCAGGACTTGCTGAGATTGTATTTACACTATCTAGGAAAGGGATGGGTAAGAAATCAACATTAAGTACATTTGTAGAAAATAAAGAAATGCACCATTATATTAGTTAGCTAGAACAAAATACCACAGACTGGGCAGCTTAAACAACAGTAGTGTATATTTTCACAGTTCTGGAGCCTGGAAGTCCAAGATCAAGATGACAGCATGGTTGGTTCCTTTTGAAGCCTTTCTCCTCAGCTTGTAGATGGCTTCCTTCTGTGTGTGTCTGTGGCCTAATCTCCTCAACATTCTAGTCATACTGGATGAGGGGCCAGCACATTATACATTCTAACTTAATTGCCTCTTCGAAGGTGCTGTCTCTAAATATATCACATTCTGAGGTGCTAAGGATTATGATTCAACATATGATTTTGAGCGGTGGCACACAATTTGGCCCATAACTGTCTTTTGCCCAACTGAGTGAGAAAGTGTTTAAAATAAATTTCCCTGCATGATATTACTATTGATGATATTACTAATAATGATAATGTTGCTAGTAATATAAATAATAATAGCAAATATTTTGTAATACTTATAATGGGTTAGACACTTTCTGAATACTTTACATGGTTAGCTCATTTAATCCCTGCAATAGACTAATGTAAGAGGGGTTATTATTATTCCCACTTCATGAACGATGAAGCTGAGGCATAAAACATTTCTGTAATAATTATAAGCACTATGCTATGCCACTTCTCAATAATAAAAAGTATAGTAATTATTAAGCATGGAGATCATGGCCTAATTTATCCTTTGGCTGGGTCAGGGCCAGGAGTATTGTTTATGAAGGTCTTCCCCATTTTGTCCTTGGTACATGAAAGCTCCTACCATTTAACCTGGGTAGCAGTCAGAAATGCTAAAAGTGGCTGGCCAGGAACCAGAGGGGAGGTAAAATCCTTGGAATTACCTCTATTTTTATTCTAGATTATAGATACTTGGTGCTCTGCTGTCTTAAGTTATAAATAAAATACAATAAGCTTTCAAGAATTTACAGTCTTATTTTTTATTTAATGGAACTAGATTTGGTTCTGTAATAAAAATATCTCTGGCCCTAGATCAATAAGAGTGTTAAGGTCTTTGTTTTAAAGTCTTATTCCTTGGCCTCAGGGTACATCCTCCTGGCTCAGCTGGTTTGGTTGTTTCTTATGCTCTTTAGGTTTTGGGTTACTTTGTTGGGAATCATGTAAATCAGGGTCTATAAAAGATCATATGAGATGTATTTCCTTTCTCTAATCACTACAGGGCAAAGCTCTATCTTAGTCTTTGGCCCTGCAGAGAAAAAGTGGACTGTGCCAGCTTATTTTAGAGCTTGGGACACACCGAAGAATTGAGCGTAGTTGGAGTCATTCTCACCAGAAACCAAGGGTGAGCTCTCTCGGTAGGAGGTCTCATCATCTGCACAGGGGAAAAGGAATCAAACTTTCACTATAAAGTATAAATAATAGGCAAATATTGTTTATAGTTTATATTATTATTATTGTTGTTGTTGTTTTATTCTACTTTTTAAAATATAATATGATGGTGGCAGATCCAAGAGTCACTGGATAAAAACTGAGAACAAAAAAGAAAACTATTTCTTTGCAATAATGATACAAAAACATTTAACCCAAAAGGTTATTATAATTCATCTCAATCCTGGCTGCATGGTATAATTGCTAGGAGGCTTCTACATAATAGCATCTGGCTTTAGCAAGATTAATTAAATTGGTAGCCCTGAAAGTGAGACACAAGTATTAGTTGTTTTTGAAAGATTTCTAGGTGATTGTAAAATAAATTTGGGGTTGAGAACCAGTGCACTATAGGAAGAAATATCAGGATTAGTCAGCTACCAGATGTGTATAAGTAAAACTTTATAACAATGAGTAAAATAAAGTTGAAGTTTATTTCTCTCACTTTTTTGGAAGTAGGCAATTCAGGGCCGGTGTGGTAGGTCTGTGGTAATATCATATCATCTTATTCAGTATATAAATTTCATTCAGAAGTCCCCCTCATAACATGATTCATTATTTATTTATTCAACCAACATTTATTGAGAACCTGTGGCAGTTCTAGACTCTGGTTGCATTTTATATAGAGTAGCTATGAAACATCTTTCTGAGAAGGTGACATTTGAGTAAAAATAAACTAAAGAACGTCAAGGAATAAGTTGGGCAGGTTTCTAAAGCAAAATTGTTCCAGGCAGAGGAAAGCAGTGTCAAAGTCCCCAAGGTAGGGATGGGCCTGACTTATGTGAGAAAAGGCAGAGGCCAATGTAGCTAGAGCCAGGGGAGTGCAGGTTTACGCAGGACATGAAAGAGAGATTGGGTGGGGAACATATTGACTAGTCCTTGTAGGCTACTGTAAAGACTTTACTTTTAGCTTGAGGGTAGTGGGTAGGATATGTAGAGCAGAGAAATGACATGAGTTATGCTTTAGTTTTACCAACATAACTGTGTTAGTGAGTAGACTCACTAATTGACCAGGTGGAAGCAGGAATACCAGTCGGAATGCTCAGAGTGAGAGATGATGGTGGCATGGGCTATATTAGTAGCCATCAATTTGATAAGAAATAGACTAATTCCAGATTTAATTTGAAGACAGAGCCAACATAGTGTAATATGAAAGTAAATTCAGGAGACGGGATAGCTCTAAGTGTTTTCAGCTGATGAACTAGAGAAATAGAGTTGCCATTTATTGAGATGAAAAAGACTGAAAGAGATTTTGGGTCAAAACCAAGAATTGAGTTTGCCCATGTCAAGTTTAAATGCCTGTTAAACATTTGTGTTAGTTATCAATTTACTACTTCTCAGCTCCAGTATATAACAAGGTCTGTGTGGGAAAAGTCCAGCCATTGTTAATATAACAAGAACAGTTTGCATGACATCAATGTAAACTGGCAGCCAAGGAGAGTGTAGTGGAATGTGCATGCGTGAACAATGATGACTTCACTGTACTAGTCAGTGGGGGAGTTAAATGGCATCGAGTAAGCATGTGTACTATGTGGCCATTGCATTCAATTTGACTGAGTGAACAGAGCAACAAATCTGCATCAAATTTTGCATTAAGCTTGAACGTTCCTCTGTGGAAACTATTCTGATGATTCAGGAGGCCACAGGTATGGGCAACTGGTGACTGGCAGCTTCATCATGACAACATACTCACTCATGCATCATGTCTCATGCAGAGTGTTTTGGTGAAACATCAAATCACCCAGGTGACTCAGCCTCCTTACAGCCCAGATTTGACAACCTGTGACTTCTGCCTTCTCCCAAAATTAAGATCACCTTTGAAAGGGAAGAGATTTTAGACTGTTGATGAGATTCTTGGAAATATAATGGGGCAGCTGATGATGACTGGGATAACTGTGTGAGGTTCCAAGGTACCTACTTTGAAGGGGACTGAGGCATCATTGTCCTATGTACAGTGTTTCTTGTATCATGTATCTTCTTCAATAAATGCCTCTATTTTTCATACTGTGTGGCCGGATACTTTCTGGACAGACCTTGTATGCTCTGTTATAAACAGCAGAATGTTTAAAAGTATTTCTCCTTTAAAGTGAGCAAAATGTTAAGCTTTCTTAGTAGAAGGTACCAGCAGAACATTGCAGGAGGAAGAGGCTTTTCCTCTTGCCATTTCTGGAGGAGACTGGGAGCTGGCTATATGGGTTTGAAGACATTCAGTGGAGCTGCTTTAGCCCTGGGACCAGGATCTGAGCCCTCTATGGACACTGTGGCATCAGTGTGGCAGTAACTCTTTTGCAGACCACTTGACAAGGAAACCAGAGTCCCACACTTTTTAAGAGGCTCTTTCCTCTGCCCATACCCTGATTTCCTCCTTAAGTTATTGGCTACAGTACACATGTTTCTACCTGAACTCCAAAGGGTGGCCTGTTGTTTGTCCAGCAACTCCACACTAGTTCTGGCCTGTCTACTATCAGCTGGGTTGACCAACATCTTCTCCAACAAGGTCTGAAACCCCTGTTGTAACAACATCCACCCATGTTGTTACAAATGGTAAGATTTCATTCTTTTATAATGGTTGGATAATATTCCATTGTATATATGTGCCACCGTTATTTTATCCACTCATCTACCGATGGGTACTTGTGTTGTTTCCATATATTGTAAATAGCGCTGCAATGAACATAGGGGTGCCTATATTCTTTCAAATTAGTTTTTGAGTTTCTTTGGATACATACCCATAAGCAGAACTGCTGGGTAATAAGGCAGTTCCATTTTTAATTTTTTTAATACCTCCATACTGTTTCCAATAGTGCCTATATCAGTCTGCATTCCCACCAACAGTGCAGAAGGGTTCCCTTTTCTCCACATTCTAACACTCGCTGTTTATTGATTGATTACCACAGTCATTTTGACAGGTGTGAGGTGATATCTCATTGTGTTTTTAATTTGCATTTTTCTTACTATTAGTGATGTTGAACATCTTTTCATGTCTATTGGCCATCTGTATGACCTCTTTGAAGATGTGTCTATAGCATTCTCTTCTTTTAAGTGATGAAAGAAATAAACCAATATTTTTTATGTTAATGGGAGAGTTCTAGTAGGAAGAAGAAAGTGAGATGGTGTAGGATAGGGAAGGCAAAACTCCTGGATTTCTGGAGCAATGTTGGAAGAGGGGAGAGGGCATGGAATTCAGTGTGCAAAGGGTAGGGCTCACCCATAGTCTCAGGAGAGAAGAAAACACATCTGGGAACAAATGCTATACTATAAGGAGAGACAATGGTAGGGGCATGTAGAAGCATTCCTTCCATTAAGCCTATTTCTTCAAATGACATAAGAAGTAAGGTTATTAACTGGAATTAAAGATGGGGAAAGGGCTATTACAGGCTTTAAAAGAGAGAAAGAGAGAAGATATGATACAGTTTACAAATGAGTTGAAGAATATTTTAAGTGAAGAAATACGAATACACATGAAGCCACTTCCAATCCCTTATGAAGTTGATGTAAGAAATAACAGTTTAATATTTCTTTTTTAAGAATATTTTACTGATTATGCTACTACAGTTTTCCCTATTTTTCTCCCTTTATTTCCCCTCTGCCCTGAACCCCCAACCCACCACTATTCTCCTCCTCAGTTCATGTCCATGGGTTATACATATAAGTTTTTTGAATTCTGTTTCCTATACTATTCTTAACCTCCCCCAGTCTATTTTATGCCTACGAGTTATGCTTCTTATTCCCTGTACCTTTTCCCCTCATTCCCCCCTTCCCCCTCCCCACTGAAAACCCTCCATGTGATGTCCATTTCTCTGATTCTGTTTCTGTTCAAGTCGTTTGCTTAGTTTTTGTTTTCACTGAATTTCTTTTTTTTAAGATTCAGTTGTTGATAGTTGTGTCTGTTGTCATTTTACTGTTCATAGTTTTTGATCTTCTTCACTTTCTTAGATAAGTCCCTTTAACATTCATACAATAAGGGCTTGGTGATGATGAACTACTTTAACTTGACCTTATCTGGGAAGCACTTTATCTGACTTTCCATTCTAAATGATATTTTTTTGCTGGATAGAGTAACCTTGAATGTAGGTCCTTGCCTTTCATGACTTTGAATACTTCTTTCCAGCCCCTTCTTGCCTGTAAGGTTTCTTTTGAGAAATGAGCTGATAGCCTTATGGGCACTCCTTTGCAGGTAACTCTCTCCTTTCCTCTTGCTGCTTTTAAGATTCTCTCCTTCTCTTTAATCTTGGGTAATGTCATTATGATGTGCCTTGGTGTGTTCCTCTTTGGGTCCAACTTCTTTGGGACTCTCTGGGCTTCCTGGACTTACTGGAAGTCTATTTCCATTGCTAAATTGGGGAAGTTTTCCTTCATTATTTGTTCAAATAAGTTTTCAATTTCTTGCTGTTGTTCTTCTACTTCTGGAACCCCTACAATTCAGATATTGGAATGTTTAAAGTTGTCCCAGAGGTTCCTAAGCCTCTCTTCACTTTTTTGAGTTCTTGTTTCTTCATTCTGTTCAATTGGATGTTTATTTCTTCCTTTTGTTCCAAATCATTGATGTGAGTCCTGTTTTCTTTCCTGTCAATGTTGGTTCCCTGGATATTTTGCTTCACTTCACTTCGGGTATCCTTCATTTGTTCTTTCATTTTGTGACCAATCTCAATCAGTTCTGTGAGCATTTTGTTTATAAAGGTTTTGAACTTTCCATCAGAAAGGTTGGCTATCTCCTCATCCCTTAGCTCTCTTTCTGGAGTTTTGCCTTGTTCTTTCATTTGGGCCATATTTCTCCATCTTGGTGCACCTATTAAGTTGTAAAGGGGGTGGGGTCTTAGGTAGTCACCAGTGCAGGGCAACCATCTTTGATGCCTGTGGGGGAGGGGCCAGAGAGGGAACAATGCAGCTCATTTGCTCCTAGCCCCACTTTCTAATGAACTCTTATCCAACCCCTGCTGTAGTCCACAGTCAGCTCTGAGTCTCAGTTTCCCATTTAGCCAGCCCCGCCCACACAGCCAGCTGCCTTGTGGTTCTCTCCATCCATCCGTCTGCCCTGTCTCCCTGTTCTCCCTCCTACTGGTCTGGTTGGTCTGTTGACTATTTAATTCCTTGGTTGTCGGAATTCCATCCAGTTTGATTATCTGGCACTTCTAGTTGTTTATTATTTTTAGATTGGTTGTTATCCTCCTTTTGGTGTGTGAGGAAGCAAAGGGTTTTTCTAAGATTTCTTATGTTCATAAATTTTATAGCTTTATAAAACTTCGGAATTTTTTTGATTATGTAGATCAATATCTTCATTTTAAAAAAGGAAAACTAACCCCCCCCAAAGATTAAAGATCTTAGCCTAAGTCTCACAGATTATAAACTACTGAACTAAATTCCACCCTATCATTTAAAACTCAGAGTCTCAATATTATCTGCTCCTTCCAGATTATTATTTAACAATATTAAATGGTCTAAAGCATTTCTCAAATTGTAGGGTCACATGGCTTTCTAAATTTTAAAGCATCATTTTGCATTCTAAAGAAATTGTGTGAAATTGAAGGAAATCATGTTGTTACCATATAATTGCATAACTCTGTTGTGAATGTTCTTTCCTCTCATACACCCACCTTCTTTGCCAGATTTTCTTGTCTCATCCTTAGGAAGGTGTGCCAATTTCACATGACTGAATCTTAGCACTGGAAACTCACACTGTGCTTCAGATTATTGTTCTCTTTGTGACTAAAGAGATTAACCCATATTTTAGAGAAAGTTGAAATGACATGGCAGTCTAATGCCAATCTGCACGCCTCAACCTCAGACGAAGAAGAACAGAGGAGCTCAGCTTCTACCAATGCTAACGGGAATTTGTTGTTCTGGGAGGATTTGCCTGTTGTCATTCATTTATTATTGTTACTACACCTATGATACTCAGGAAGCTCATGCTTCTTCTTGTTTTAATTCCAGGAAATACAGTGTTATCAAAAAAAAGAAAGCACCACTGAGTTAAAAACTATTATCTTATAGGTAACTTTCAAGCTTCATATGTTTGTCAAACTAAGAATTAAAGAAAACATTATAAATTTGAGAAGTAATACTGCTTACCTTTCCCGATAAAACAGTCTAATTATTCATTAATACAAATGATTTGTTTGGGATCAAACTCCTTGTTTTTTATTAGCATTTCTGAGCAATATCTGCAGCCCCATCATTGATTAGCAATGTCTCTGTAGCAACAAAAAAAGTTCCTTTGTGTAATCTTGTTGCTTGTGCTTTAATTCCATAATTATGAGTGCTGGTATTGCCATTTATTTGGCATTTTTAAAAAATTAGTGGTTATTTTTGTTCTTGTACTTACTTTTTAAAGGTTACTGATAATTGAATTCCTTTGTATTTATATGTTTTTTAATGATCTGGATGCTATGTTTTCACACACCCATATTTTTGAGTTTGATGGTCATCCACTTTTATTCAGTCCTTTCTTTAAATCATGATGCTCTTTCATTAAATAAGAGCACAATATGATTAGAATAAATTTTGATATACTACATTTCATTTGACTAGTGTAGAGATGAGATAATCACTCCAAATTTAAAGGCATTGACCCATAGTTTTCACTTCAAAATTAACAAAAATTAGAAAGCATCTTTACTCATTTATCAAATAAGCATTTATTGCCCACCTATGAAAAGAGAGGCCGTATGCTCCTCCCTGAGATTATAAAAACAGATGGCGGTTGCCGGGGGTTGGGGGAAGGGAGAACGGAGGTTATTGTTTCCCAGATACACAGTGTCAGTTGGGCAGATGGTTGGTGATGCTGATTGCACAACAATGTGAATGTACTTAATGCCACAGAACTAAACACTTAAAATGGTTAAAATGCTAAATTTTATGTCATCTATGGTTCACCACAATAAAAATAATAAAAATAAAACAAGTTAGAAAGGTCCTAAAAGAGTTTTCAGCCTCATGGGAGGAACAGAGAAGCAAACAAATAATTACTGACTAGTAAAGTATGGAAAGCTCTATGATAAAGGTACCCTTTGACTGCCTGGTGAGCACAGATATGAAGTAGAAAAACTGCAGGCACAGCTTTAGCTAGGAAAGCCCCCGAGTGTAAGAAAGAGAGCACAAGAGTCCACCCTGCTGTCGAAGGCTGGTTATGTACGATGCTCTTTGGGCAATCAACTCCAGTGGCTCTCCAAGTCCCCCTCCTGCACCCCCTGCCTCATTTATTTTATTAATTCCCATTAACACTGAAATATATTCTAGTGTCACCCATCTTTAAACACATACACAAATAGTATCCCCCAATCTAGTTCTGTAGGAAAGTGTACACACCAAGAGATCTGTGTAAGATGAAAGGTAAGTGGCCCCACCTGAGATTCTAGCTAATTTATATTTGTTAGCATAGGTTTCCAGAAGGTGAGGATGAGGTTTAATATTGATTATTAAGATTAATACATTTGGTTTCCCTTTTGTCTAGTCATTATTACATGTCCCCATAATTTTCAGGTCTCTCCAAAACAAAGAAGGTTGAATGCTAAATTATGAACTCCAAAAAAGATGACACACTTGTGTTCTACCACATGACAAAGGGCACGAGCCAAACTGATTGAAAGAGGCTTTCTGAAGAGAACATGCTTATTACCAATTAGGTTTGTCCCCTCCCAAACCCTGTCCTAAGGGCTGATACTTGAATTGTCAGTAGTGGGAACTATAGGAAAAGGCGGGCAAAACCTGAACAAATTATTTTAACACAATTTCTGTAGTAAAAGTAACATCTTCAGTTTTAGCCGTTGTCAGCCTAAGTGGAGATATTGGCATCAACAGCAATAGAACTTTTGCCACCATCAGACTCAGCAGCAGTGACTGCAGAAGCCTCTTCATGCCAAGGCTTCATTGGACACACAGACCATTGGACAAACATCGGTGGCCTGACCATAATACATTAGTAACCTCAGAGCATGTTTGCAGGCATCAGTGCCAGACCAGGCAGCACCCTGAGGCTCGTTAGGAGCCTGCCCCCTGCTGTGGATACCAACAAGACAGGATATATCTCCCAGTGAGCCAATGCTGAAGCAGAGGAAAGGTTACCAAGCACAAGCATGTATTGGATTATCAGTGGAGCATACATTGACAACTTTCTGAGGATTATTAGACTTATTTGAGAGGAATATTAGGGAAGTTAGTTCTAAAAATAAGGTGAATATATGAAGCAAGGGAACTACTATTTTGCGCTTAATTCTGTTTTTGTATTCTTAACCATTGACTAGTGTAATTAAATATATTATAGATTAAGTATATTTGAGGATACTTTGAGATTGTCTTAAAGTTAAAAATAAATGTGGCTTCTTTTTTTACTAAATATTTTAGCTATTCTATTACAGTTGTCCCAATTTTCCCTCCTTTCCCACCTCCATCCAGCCCACCCCCCACTCTCACAGTCATTCCCAACCCTGTTGTCCATATCCATGTGTTATTCAAGCATGATCGTTGATCAGTCCATTCCCCTTATTTCCACTGTTAGCACCCTCCCCTCTCTCCCATCCCCTCTGGTCACTGTTCCTTGTTTCCAAGCCTCTTGTTGTATTTTGTTTGATAGTTTATTTTGTTCATTAGGTTTCTCTTATAGGTGAGTTCATATGGTATTTGTCTTTTACCACCTGGTTTATTTCATTTAGCATAACACTCACCAGTTCCATCCATGGTGTTCCAAAAGGTAGGAGTTCCTTCTTTCTTTCTGCTGTGTCGTAGTATTCCATTGTGTAAATGTGTGTTTTTTGATCCATTCACTTACTGATGGGCACTTAGGCTATTTCTAACACTTTCCTATTGTAAATAATGCTGCTATGAACATAGAGGTGTATAAGTTCTTTTGAATTGGTGTTTCAGGAGGGTATATTCCCAGAAGTGGAATCACTGGGTCAAAAGGAAGTTCCAGTTTTAGTTTTTTTAAAGAGATTCCATACTGTTTTCCACAGTGGCTGCACCAGTCTGCATCCCTACCAACAGTGTGCCAGAGTTCCTTTTTCTCCATATCCTCGCCAGCACTTGTTGTTTTTTGATTTCTTTATGATGGCCATTCTGACTGGTGTGAGGTGATACCTCATTGTGGTTTTAATTTGCATCTCTCCGATGGCTAGTGATGTTGAGCATCCTTAAAATAAATATAACGTCTTTAATCAAGTTATGGTTCAAGAAGATCATGAAGAAAACTTTATAATAACCATGTAAATTTAAAGACTAATTATGGTTAAATATTCATGCAGCTTCAAAAATAACATATACCTTATTAAGAATTGAATGTTTATTGTATTAATCAATGTCACTACAATAAATTCAATAATTTTTTAATTGAATTTTTAAAGTCTAGTCTCCTTGTAAGATCAACCATTATTTACAATATTTTTTACAAGGTTCACTGAGCTCCTAAGTATTATAACTATTTTTCTTTCATGCCTAGGCTAGAATCAATTGCACTTTTGTACTGCGATATGAAATTGCATGAAAAACCACCTATGTTTTTCTTTATATCAATCACTTTATCTTAATATCAGTACCCTGAAGCATTTTAAATATTCATATGGACATATTAAGATGCCTTCAAGTTTTAAGATAAGTAGATTATCTATATAACCTAAAGGAATTATTCCAATTCTACAAAGAAAAACAAATCACTGAAAAAATCATAAATCTTTCCTTCATAACATTTCCCAGATCTATAGCACAAGAACTTTTTACTATTCTTGTGAGAATAACATAATAATAACATAATTCTCTATGCTTATACACTACTTTCCTAATAATTATCAACTCATTCATCTTTTTGACAACCATGAGTAATAAATAGGGAAACAATGTTATTTCTACATGATATTGAGGAAACTGAGGCAAAGAGCCCATGAGAAATTTGCCCAAGGTCAGAGTTAATATACAACTAAGTCAAATGAAAAAAATACAGAGAAATAAAGAAACATGAGAAAAATTGTTCAGTGTTTCTTGTAATTAAAAGTGGTCATGGGTTGTTTCACCATAAAAAAACAGAAGGGATAAATGAGGTTTGTAGAGCAGATAAAAAATCAGTGGAAGCCCACAACTTCTCATAGGCTATGTAGATAGGACAGGCTATTTTGATGTAACAAAGAAATACTGAAATCTTAGTGGCTTAAAAAAACAAACTGCATCTGTCTTATTAATCAGCGAAAGTTAGGTTGTTCTCCTCAATGGCTCTCCTTCAGGTTGTAACTCAGGACTCTGGACCCCTGCCACTAAGGAGCTAAACCACCTGGAACATGGTGTCTAAGGTCATCCAGAAGGGAAAAGGAGGCTGGGGAATAGCATCATACAGGGTATTTTAAGTGCAAGTCCTGAAACTAGCTTAAATCAATACTGACTATATCCCCTTGTTCAGAAGTTAATCCATGCTCTAAATCTAAGACTGGGCAAAATAGTCTTATGTGCCCAGCGAGGGAAAAATAAAGTGGGATCTGGTAAGAATCATAACATTTTCTTTGTCACACAGGCTAGCAACTGGCTAATCAAGAGATTTATACAGCATGTTTTTAAAAATATTAGATTAAGTTTCAGGAGTACCTGTGTTTTATCCCACCTTCTGAGGAGACCTCTTATTTTAATTTTGGGCAAATGCCATATGCTGTGTTATAGCCTTTAAATCCTTACCTCATGATTTCCTAAGTCCAACTTTTAACATTCTATGATCCTAAGGAGCAAAGACAATTCAAAATTCTCACACCAACTATTGGATAGAATAAAGTAAATTAGGATTAACTAGTGATAAGAAGTAAAGGAAAACAAATGTCATTTCTCGGGAATGGTCAAGAATAGTGAAGGTTGGACCTCATTTAAAAAAATGGTAGTAGGTTGGTGAAGTTCCCTTATTAATAATCACATTTTTCCCCATTTTTATTGATGGAAATCATGGCTTCCTTCTTCTTTTCATTCAAAGTAATCTGTCAAGTATCTACAGTGTTGAAGGCTTACATGCTGTCAGCCTAAGACCAAAAGAAACTTCAGGACGATTTTCAAGGTTGCTGATTTCTTTATGACATGTAAGTTGTACTGGTCAGCGTTCTCCAGAGAAACAGGACCAATTGGACACATACAGATATACATAACAGGAAATTTATTAAGGGAATTGAATTATGGATTAGCAGAAGTCCCACGACCTGCCATCTACAAGCAGGAAAACCAGAAAGCAGGCCAAGTAATTCAGTCTGATTCTGAAGGCCTGAGACCAAGAGGAGCTGACTGTAAGTCCAATCCTTGTCCAAAGTTTTGGGGGCCAGGGGAACTGACATCTGTGGCCAGGAGAAGATGGACATCCCAGCTCAAGCAAAGAGAGCAAATGCGCCCTCCCTCCGTCTTTTTTTCTATCCAGGCCCTCAGTGGGTTAGCTGATGTCCATCTGCCTCGGTGAGGATGATTTTCTGTCTGATGATTCAAATGCTAATCTCTGCCAGAAACAGCCTCACAGATACACCAAGAAATATTGGTTCATCAACTATCTGGGGAGCCTTTTGCCACGCATGTTAAAACATAAAATTAACCATCATTTAAGCCAAGAAAAGGAAATAATAGAACTTATTATGATAAAGAAAAAAACTGAAATCTTGAAAGATTCACTTTGTCCTTAGAGATTTGTTTTGGGGACAATAACATCAGCTATACAAAGATGCATTGTGACACCTCTTACTGAGACTTCTGTAAAATAGAGAGAGTTTGTTTCACAACTACCCATAAATCAAAAACTTCTTGTATTAAGAAATCATACTATCAAAAACTGCTGATTTTACTTCCAACACATGTTCGTTGGCGACATAGGGTGTTGTCCATCAACCATCAGGCTCTCCCCCCATGTAAACTGGTATATAGTTTTCTCTTAATAGCGTTTTTGCCCCCACAAATGTTATGATAGAAGCAGATCTCTGGCAGATGAGGGCCACCTAGGAATGTCTGGCCTTGGAACTTCACTGTCTTATTGGAGAATGAAAAATCATTTTAAAATATTCAGATTTTTCCTATTCGAACTTAGCAAAGACAAGGTGAGAAAGGTGATTTGTTTCTGAAAGAAGAAAAAGTGTCTCACAATGCTTTTCAATGGACATTTTAAATAGGCCCCACCGGATAGACTTTTGGGTTACTAATGAAGCGATTTTATTCTTTGTGCCAGTAGCCAAGCAATGAGACATCATTACATCAAAGCCTTTCTCTTGACCTCAAAGTTACAATAGACTTCACTCAACTCACAGACTGTTTGAAGTGTCAAAAGGATCCATCACCTCTGATATAGAGCAGGTTTGAGTCTCAGAAATGCCTGAATTCTTAATTAACTGTAATCAAATCAATCAAACCTTCATCAGCATTCAGCTGCTGTTATCGTCTATCAGAGATTATTGTCTCTCTCTTCCAATGAAAAACAAACGTTACTTTGTTATATAGAAATACCTTTGTTCTTGCTAACTGCCTGCAGGAAAACATTTTTTATTAAAGCTATTAACTGGGTGTGCTCTGAAGGTTTACTTTCTTAAAGTTACTATAACATCCAAAATAAGTACAACTCTGGATTTCTATAAACTTTATGCCTTATAATTTTAAACTAAGCTATGAAACAGTATTTCTAAACATAGTCCATTCTAAATTTAATCTCTTAATTCAAGTGTTCCTAAGCCTTAAAAGTTTTAGACAATTATTTTCTGAGTCACTTGTAGCTTAAAGACTATATGTATATTAAAATATACAGCTATAAATGAATGATTTGTTATTTTTAAAGTCATTGTGTCAGTAAGGCACTTTACTCTAAACTAAATGGTTCAAAGCATTCTCAACCTCACCATTGTGGCTCAGTTGGTTGGATGTCATTCAGCAAAGCAAAAGGTCGCTGGTTCAATTCCCAGTCAGGGCACTTGCCTGGGTTACAGGCCTGTTGGGGCATGTGATCTATGTTCCTCTGGCACATCAATGGGTGCCTCTCTCTCCTTCTCTGTCTCTTCCCTACTTTCTGAAAATAAATATATAAAATCTTTTAAAAAATAAAAAAAGTGGTTCTCACCCACTGCTTCTCAATCTGGACTATACAACATGGACAAACCTGGAGGGCTTTATGCTGAATAAAATAAGTCAGACAGAAAAGACACATGCTGGATGCTCTCATTTATATGTGGAATCTGAAAAATAAAACTTGAGTTCATAGACACAGAGAGTAGGGTGGTGGTTGCCAGGGGCTGGGGGTTGGGGAAATGGGATTGGTTGGTAAAAAAAAGACAAATTGTCAAAGATGAATAAATTCTGAGGATCTAACGTATAGCACGATGATGATAATTGATAATGTGTTATATAATTGAAATTAGTTAAGATAGTGGACACTAAGCATTCTCCCCCATGCCCGAAAATAAAACTAACTATATGAGGTGAGGGATGTATTCATTAATTTGGTTATGTGAATCCTTCCACATTTAAATATATCAAGTGAACACATTGTACATTTTAAGCATATTACAATTTTATTTGTTATTATACTTCAATAAAGCTGGCAACAATTTTTTTTTTTTGATTCACCAGGGGTATTTTAGAAACTTGGATGTCCAGACCATACCCCAGACCTAGTAAATCAGAATCTCCTTAATGACCACGGTATCAGTATATTTTAAAGCGCCCAGAAGACTTCAATGTCCCTACAAAGTTGAGAACAACTGAGATGATCATATCTACTTAATATGTTTATTATTTAACAATCAAATTTTTGAAGAAAATAGATATTTAATTCCCAGACATCTTATCAAGAGCCTAATCTCTAGCAATTTTCCACCATTGACCATAACTTATCCATGAACTGTTTATAGAAGGTTTGTTGATAGTATCAATGCCATTTCGAATGTGCTAAAAGGCATTCTGATTTCTTTTTATTAAATAATATTGTAGCATGTATTTAATTAGCATACAAGGTTAAAATCAGCAGAGGTGTTAGCCTTTTTACTGGTGTATTTGCATCTCAGTGTAGCAAGGAGGATAACTCTCAGATTTCAGAAAATCTTTTCTGTTCCAGCTACTTCTTTATTCCTCAGGAAGCTGTGTGTGAGCCCTTACGATTTACTTTTGCACTAACAAGGGGAAAGTGCCTCGGCCGCACATTCCATCACACCCACTGCAAATCTAACAACAAGAATTATGAGGTGCATGTGTGCTGGAATGTCTCTAATGCTCAGACTCACTCCCCCAATTCTTAAATTGTCTCTCCCCACGCTATTTTAATCTGTACAGACTCGATCATGCACAATATACAGAATGGTTCAAAGGCAGGCACATAATAACATGGCAGAGGATGCGCTTTCTGTCAAGAATACCATTGTTAACTGTGATTGAAAGAAATGAATCTTGCTAAAGATAGGAAATATTCTTATGCCTATTGAATTTGGGAGGGAAGAAATATCCAAAACATAAAATTCAAATCCCTCTGGGATCCTCTGGGGTCTTATAAAGAATAGGACATCTACAAATAATATATAACAATCCATTTTATAGATTAATAAGCAAAGCTTGCAAGGGTTACAACAGGCCACATAAAATGAGTTGAATGATCTCTTAGATGTATAGGGATCTTTGACCCATGAATTCAGTAAGTCCTTTTCCTTTTTTGATCTATTCAGAGTCAATATTGCCTGCTTAAAAACAGTTTGATAAGCAAAAGAATACTTATTCAGCCTCTTACCAAAGGTCCAAGAGGACTAAGTGCCTAGGGCTAAGTGATAAGAACAAAAAGCCATTACATTAAAAAAAAAGAAATTCATTTTCTTTTTCCTTTGCCACAGCAGCCTTCTCTGCATCTTTGGAAGGCAATCTAGCAGTTAACAACTCAGGTAACACAGGTTTAGAATAGTCAGATTTGACACCAGGAGCTGCCTCCTGCTGGTTCCCTGCCATACCAAGGTTTAACTCTTTAAGTTCGACATATTGAGGCTATCTGAAGGATTTGGGGTCCCTTAAGGACCCACCAAGGGGGTCTGTGGCAAGGATATATTCAAAACACTTGGAGTAGCAGATGTATACCATTTGGAAAGAGAAATTTCCATATCTCAAAAATTTCCTGTCTATTCTGAGTATTATGCCTGGCCCTACAATTCTTGCATTTATTCTACTTAGAAATTTGGGTTTTTGACCTGATGGTTTTGTCCTGTTATTACATATTTTTCTTGTCTCTTATTAAGAGAAGTTACTTTGATAAAAATTATTGGAGAATAGAGATGGGGGCGAGGGGAGAAAGAATGAAGTTGAATGAGGGAGAGAGAGAAAGAGAGAGAGGTGTATCCAAACAATAATTCCAATTACATAAAAAATCCCCCCTCCCCACCTTTCTAAATAGTCCAGGCTTACAAAGAACTTGCAGCCACAGGTTCTGCCACTCACAATCAGTCTCTCCATTTATCAGTTTTACCTCGAACAGTAGTCAGCAGAATGCGAATGCAAAGAAACAGGACTAATGATAATCTGAGCACAGCCTCCCTTAGATAGTAACGACTGTTGGCTGGAGCAGATGCCAAGGTGCAGTAAAATTCATGTTAAGCAGCATTTTTATTCTGTCATCTATCAGATGTGTTATCTAAGATATCTCTTGGTGGCATGTGGCAAGCCATCAGTTAATTCTATTTGGCTATTCAATGACAACAAAACTAAGTGTGTTTCTATCACAAACAAAAACTTGTCCTGGGCGAATTCTACTAGATGTCATGAGGTTAACTCAACTTCCTAGCATGCACTGATTGAGTTGTGAGAAGTGTGAGTCCCACAGCCATCTGATCGTGATTTCAGCATCTTTCATGCCATTAAACTTTATTTAATCCAGTTGCAAAATTCTCCTTTTTATTTGGTCTCAGACTGAATTTAATAGCTGTTGCCAGATTGACAGTCTGAAAGACTGAACCATGTAGCATTGGCCAGTGATGTCCTTAGGAGCATTCAGATAGAGAACGGCTAAGATGGCATCATTATACAAGCTACAGAAGCTCCCCATATCCCTTAAACGATTTCTTTATAAGCTAGAACCCACACTGATGAGATGTCACACATTTTAGCTCAGCTTTCATTCCTTTAAAAAATGTTTAGCCTGTTCAGATGAGTGATTAAACTTTTTCAGTCATTTAAACAATAATGAAAATGGATTTGTCAGATTCTTTTCTGAAAGAAGCTTCTGTAAGTGAAGGGATTAGAAATGCATGAAGATTTTTATGACTTGAAAGATAGGTATGCCCGAGGGAGAAGAAAGTAAAGAGAGATGGAAAGATGAGCAAAAACATACTGTTTTCTAACTCACATATTTTGCCTAAATGGCCTTATCCCTATCTTTGATTAAAGGAGAACATCTCCTTCCCCCAAGGCTAGATCAACTTCTGTAGTCCTTTTTCCCAATGGGACTCATTAAACAGGACATTATTTCATACTGTGACAGAGGAGGTTACTTGCTTTCTACATGCATTTTCTATATGTGTTCTCCCTGTTCCCCTAGTAAATAGCATGATTTTTAGCAAGAATTCCTTATAGCTATGAATAGGACATGACTAACTCTGTCCTCTGAAATGTGTTTGGCGCTTCCAGGAAGGCTGTATGAAGGAAGTCGACTCATTAGGGTCAGGACCCTTTTGTTGTCTCCTGCTTCCTCTTGTTACCAGCCTGATATTAATGGCTAGAGTTTCAGTGATCAGCTTACAGTCATTAAATTCATCTTTTGTATACTCTAACTCTTTGACCCTTTTCTCATGTCACCTTATCATCTATGATATTGAGAAACGCACTCCTTCCCTGGATCTGTGGTGGAACTGCACCCATACAACTAAATTGAAATATACAAAAGACACAAAACCATAATGAATGTTCTCAATTAATTTTATAACTACTCTTTTTAAAATCATTTGTTTTTAAATTATAGAAAAATATATATAACATAAAATTTATCATTTAACCATCTTTGAGGATAAAGTTCAGTAGCATTAAGTACATTCAAATTGTTGTGAAATCATCACCAAAATCCACCTCCAGAATTTTTTACAACTTGCAGAACTGAAACCCCCTACCCATTAAGTAATAACTCTCCACTCTTCCCTCTCTCCAGCCTCAGGAAACTACTATTCTACCCTCTGTTCTTGCTGTTACAATGGGAATTATATTTAACATTTTAAAGTCATAACATTTTAATTTGAATTTATACCAGCTTAACTTCAATAACATGCAAAACCTTTGCTCTTTTACAACTCCATCCCTACTCTCAGTTATTGATGTCACTAACTACATCTTTACATTGAGCATCCAAACATATGGGATAATATTGTTTTTTATTCATTAGTTTCTTAGATAATGTAGAAAAAAATGTAATTATAAACCCAAGTTATAGTAAGACTACCTGATATAATTGTCAATGTAAATACATTTACCAAAGATCTTCATTTTTTTCATACAGCTTTGAGGTAGTGTCTACTGTCTTTCAATTCAAAATGAAGGCGTTCCTTTAGTATTTATTGCAGTTCAGGTCCAATGATAATAAACTCCCTAAGCTTTTGCGGATCTGGGAATGTTTTAACTGCATCCACATTTTTGAGGGACAGTTTTGCCAGATATAGGATTCTTCATTAACAGCTTTTATTCTTCAGCAGTTTAAATGTATCAATGCTTTGTCATCTTGTCTCCAAGGTTTCTGATGCAAATCTATTTATAATTTTATTGGGAATTCCCTTATATGTGATAAGTGATTTCTCTCTTGCTGCTTTCTAAATTCTGTCTTTGACTTTGGCTTTAAATTATTTGATTTTAATGTGTTCCAGTGCAGGTCTCTGAATCTATCCTGCTTAGAGTATTTTGAGTTTCTTGAATGTTTGTATTTTTCATTAAATTTTAAGTTTGTGCACATTATTTCCTCAAATAATTTCTGTTCTCCTTTCTGTCTCTCCTTATGAGACAAACACAATGTGCATATTGATCCGTTGGATGATGTCTCAAAGGCCTTTTAGGTTCTGTTCACTTTTCTTCAATTATTTTTTCTCTGTATATCAGGCTTGATCATTTCATTTTCCACCTTATTACCACGTTCACTGATTCCTCTGGCTGCTCACATCTACATTTGAATCTCTCTACTGAAATTTTTATTTCAATTATTGTAATTTTAAGCCCCAGGATTTCTCTTTAGTTGTTTTTTTATATTTATCTCATTAGTAATATTTCCATTTTGTTCATAACATTATTTTCATGAACATCCTTAAGTCAATTTTTTAAAAGTTTTTGCCTAGTAATTCTGCCATCTGCTCTTTTAAGGGATAGTTTCTTTTGATTTATTTCTCGCCTTTGAATGTTCTCTACCTTCCTATTACTTGGTATGTCTTGTACTGTTTTGTTGTTGTTGAAAATAGGACATTTGAATCTTATAATTTGGTAACTCTGGAGATCAGATTCTCTCTTCTCTGGGATTTACTTTTTGTTGTTGTTGTTGTTCGTTTGTTTGTTTTGGTTTGGTTTGGTTTGGTTTGGTACTGTTTGTTGTACAGCGTCCCTGTGCCAGTGATGCCTTAAAGTCTTCTCAGGTCTTTTCTGAGTTTGCACTTTTTCTGAACATACACGGTGACTTCCTAAATTCCCCTGAACATGTGGTCGCTTTCAAACATCAGAGTCCTTAAATAAATGACTCTCCAATAGGTAAAAAGAGAAAAATGAGTAGGGGAAATCTCTTAAATTGCATGGAAATCACTCAGCTATCAGGGTAGGTACTTATAACAATGGGGGATAAGTGTGCAGCAATATCTCCCTCTCTGTACCTCTGCAATCAGAAGCAATAATTGGCAATCAGAGCGCAGATCCGTGGTAGTTTGATGAACAAGATTCTTATTGTCCACACTTGTTTCTTCAAGAAGCATGCAAGTTGTTCCAGGAATGTGTCCAGCTGCCTTCCAAGGGGCAGGTGTGAGGGATGGGTACCCACTACTGAACTAAGAGCCAGAATTGACTGAAATTAATCACAATTTACCATTTAAGCCTTCCCTTTCAGCATTCAATAGATTCTAGAGTTCCAAACGAGTTATATCAGAATCTACCAGTGCAATTATTGTCTAGGTGGGGAGACAAAATTCTGGTGTTTCCTATTCTGCCACCATTCCTCCAACTCCTCTATGACTACCAACTCTTAAATTTACTTGCAAGTTGTACGAAGTCCAGCCCGTTTAATTAATGGCAACAGTTTGCACGGTATTGATGCAACCTGGCAGCCAAG
>PVJI01011359.1:0-56404 GCA_004026765.1 Micronycteris hirsuta | reverse complement strand
CATGCCTCAATATAACAAAGGCCAGATATGACAAATACAACTATAACATGATAATGATAAAAAGCTGAAACTGTGTCTCTAATACCAGGAACAAGGCAAGGAAGCCCTCACTCACCACTTTTATTTAATGTAGACTTTGAAGTCAGAGCCATAGCAATCAGACAAAAATATTATCCACAATAAAAAAAAGTAAAACTCTTACTATTTGTAGATGACATGCTACTACATATAGAAAACCCTAAAGATTCCACACAAAAAAAACTATTAAAACTAATGAATTTAGTAAAGTTGAAGGATAAAAAATTGATATTCAGAAATCATTTGCATTTTTATATACTAATAACAAACTGTCAGGAAGAGAAATTAAGAAATCTTTAGATTTTATTCAATAATCTCCTACTTGTTTTAAATGTTATTGCCTAGTCAACTGTGTGACAGTGTTTTAGATTTATTCATATATTTTATAATTTTATTGCTCACTTTATTTCTAGTGTTTTTGTTCTTCCTTCGGTATTTAATTTCCATCTCGAAACACAATTCTTTGTCACTGTCACAAAAGTTATTGAAAGAAAACTCACAGTTTTCTCCTGTTAAACTTATATTTAAAGTATTTTCTGTCATTATTTGGAAATAGTATTTTATAAAGTATTGCTTCTGTGGTTTTGTTGAGGTAGCTACTACAATATAATTGTAATTCTAGTCCAGAAAAATCCCTGTGGGGCAGACAGAATTGTAAGATGTCCTCCAGCTTCTAACCCTGGTGTACAAATCCTGTGTAATTTCCTTTCTTTGAGTTGGGCAGGTTCTGTAAATACGGTGGGTAACACTCTGATGATTAGGTTATATGGCAAAGTTGAAGGGATTTTGCAAATATGATTAACATGTTAAAAGTGTTAATATTAAGGTAAATATAAGGGAGATTATCCTGTGTGAGAGAGATTTAATGAGGTGAAAATCCATAGAAAATGTACTAGGACCTTCCTGAATAAAAAGATGTTCTTCCGTTAGCTTTAAAGGAACAAAAAGCCATGTGGTGAAGGGCTTACATTTAGGGCAGGCCTCTACACACCGAGGGCCTGTCCTATCAACTGCGAGGGACTGAAGTCTGTCCACAACACGAATGAGCCTGAGGGAAGACCTCAAAACTCAGGTAAGAAAACTGCCTGGCTGACACCTTAATCGCATCCTTCTGAGACCTGATGAAAGGGTTTAGTGGTGCTATACCCAGACCCGTAAGCACGGAAACGGTGAACTAATGTGTATTTTTGTAAACCACTAAGTCTGTGGTTATTTGATAAACAGCAATAGAAAACAAATGCATTACATTTTTTCTTCAACTCTGAAAATTTTCTCTTTAAATGACATTCTGTAGTTTCACTACAACATGCCTACATGTGGATCTTGTGTGTGTGTTATGTAAAGCACTGTGCTTTCTGAACCTGCAGATTTTTACTTTCCACAAATTCTGAAAAATTCTCAGCTGTCAAATAGATAACTCCCTTATTTTTTCTTTCTGAAAATTACACATTTTAAAGCTTATCACTATATTATCTGTACTTCTTAATATTACTTTTATTTTCCTTGCTTTATTTTTCTGTGACCAATTGCAAGTATTTTCTTTAACATTCAGTTTATTAAACCTATCTCCAGCTGTGCTAATGCAATATTTAAAGAATCCATTAATGTTTTAAAATTTCAAAGACTTTGGTTTTTATTTCTAGAAATTCCATTAGGTACTTTTTCAAGTATTCCTATCTTTTCCCTCATATTTTGCTTCCTTCTTTCATTTATTAAATCATGGTAAGCATAATTATTTTATTTCATGTCTGATAAATATATTATCGATTTTTAAAATTTAATTTCCTTCAGTATAGTTTCTGCCTACTAATTTATGATGATTTCTTTGTGGATTTTTAATTTCATACTTTGACCTCATATTGGATGGTGTTTACCTTGGAGAACCTTAAGTGTTCGCTAACAAATATACCTGATTACTTTTTTGTTTGTCTGTTTGTGCCTAGGTTTCTTAGGCCTCTTTTTACGTAACTACTCAGTGTGGTAGGCCCTGAATCACACACTTGCCTGAGTGAGGCCAGGCCTGAGTCCTTTATTTTATTTATCTTTATCATAGTCCATTTGTTCCTAGTACATGATATTTCCTTTCTGTAGCTTTGACATCAATTGGTTACTCAGCTTGTTTTTTTCCCCCAGCTTATTCTCAATTGCTAATAATAATAATACCAGGCTTCCCATTTTTTGAGATGCCAATCAGTGTGATAATTAATTTACCATTAAATTATTATCGGTAATTCTTCTTTCAAGTAAGACAAATGTATCTTCAGGTTTTGGTTTTGGTTTGAACCTTCAAATTAATACTATGTTAGCACTATAACACTTGAGTCTTGCTAAATCTTTATTTTTTATATTTTTTCTACCATTCCTCATATAAAAATTGTATGATTTCATTCCTATCCTTTCTGGCCATTCTCCTCTGAATGAGACCAGTTAATCCACTATCACTCAAAGAAACACATGTCATTAAGAACTGATAACAACTCTCTAGGGATGAGATTTGACTTACAACACTCTCGAATCGAAATTCTAAGCACCATGTGATAGCTTGGGCTCTTGGAAAATTACTTGTACCACTCTTTATTTTCTTTTTCTCCACAGTTGGTCTGTATATCTTATGCCCCACCCCATTGAAGCCATCTTCTATTACAAAGTTCAGCAATAATTTGTATGTCTTATAGCTATAAACTCTATGTAATGCTTTATCAAGGCATTTTAACATTTGGTAGATAAATGGTAAGAAGTTTTAAACAAACGTTATGCTGAAATTATGTTATATCCTGTGATGCAAAGATGCAGCTAAGTCTGTCGTGTGTGCGTGCTGTGGTAGATCAAGACCTTTTGAGTCAAATCTTGGCTCTGAGTATTGGCAAAGAAGAGGTGTGGAAGATGATTCCTAAGGCTTCTTGCTAATTCATTTGGTGGGTGGTAATGGTGGTTGGACTCAGTGTGGCTATATATTGGTGGAATGTTTGAGTTGAGATAATTAACAAGTCGTTTTATATGTAATTTAGAGTTCAGGAGAGAGATGTCATAGACTGACCCATAGACTTGTAAATTCTTTGTCCAATTAGTTTCCTGTTGCTACTATAATAAATCACCACAAAGTTAGTGGATTAAAACAACATGAATTTTTGTTATTTTATGGTTCTGGAGGTCAGAAGTTTGAAACCAGTGTCACTGCACTAAAATCAAGGTGTTGGCAGACCTGTGTTTCTTCCAAAGGGTTTAAAGGAGAATCCATTTTCTCTTTTCCAGCTCTAGAGGCTCCCTACATTCCTCAGCTTGTGGGTCCCTTTCTGTCTTCAAAGACCGGAGCATAGCATCCGCTCTATTTTTTGATCTCTGATTCTGTCCTTACTTCTTCCCTCTCTCTGAACCTCCTGCTTTCATGAGGCTATTACAATTCTACTGTGCCCACTCATATAATCCAGAATGATTTTTCCAAATCAAGATCTTGAATTCACTCATAAAAAAAGTCATTTTTGCTCTTTAAGGTAACATATTAACAGGTTCTGGGAACTATTATGTATCCATGTTTGGGTGGCCACTGTTCCACCTAACACTGGTGCAGAGGATTGAAACTGTGAAACTAAATTTAAACAAGGAGAGTGTGTAGATTAATGAGAGAAGAAGGATACGAAGATGATTGGGGGAGGGGGGCATTGGCCTTTAATGAAAATTAGAAGAAAAGAAACTTCAATAGATAATCATGAGAAAAAGCAATAAAGGAAGTTTGGAGGGAATCATGAAATCAGGGTACGACCAAGCCTAAGGAAAGACAGATTTTTCAAGAAGGAAAATATAGTAACAAATGCTGAATTCTTCAAAGATGTCAAAAAATAGTGACCGTTGTTTGGCATATTTGACCATTAAAAGATTCCTGAGTTCATGGGGGAAAAAAAGCAAAACAATTTTTATGTTCAAAACTCTGCTACAGAAGGCAAATTCATAAATAGCATATAAATAGCATTTTTTCAAAGACTTTCCTTGAAAAAAAAATTAGAAAGCCCTAACGTTTATAGACTTATAACTTAGCAACCTGAACATCTAAACCAATCAGCACCACTGGTTCCCTCGGGAAGCACGTTGTCTTGGAAAGCGATCAGCATCACGGGCACTCTGGTTAAATTGTAGGATTTAAGTTGTAGCTTCATCACAAAATAAAAGTGTGCCTTGAGTGTTATATTTAAACTTTCGAAATGTTTACTCTGTTTCCCCCCCTGTAAACTGGGATAATAATATTTAATCACCAAGTATTGTTAGTATTCATGGAGAATAATATAACATACCTGATACATAATAACTCTTTAATAAATGATACTTAATATCATTACTATCACTTTTGGAAATATTTTCTAACAAGTGTATATAAAGCACCACAAATAGTAACTGTTATAAATTCTCAAGTTACTCTGGATTTCAAATCAGAAGTGAGGCCAGCAAAATACGTGCATGCACTATTAGGCTTTAATTCAGTACAATGCTTGGTCTCACAATACATATATTCTTCCTTTGGGATATAGAAAATCAAATGAGATGATGTTTGTTTTTTTTCTCTAAACACCAATGGCATTAGCCATAGTTAGGATTCTGTCGGTTAAAATATCAGAGTTGTTTTGCCTAATTAGTAATTCCCTGATATGCCTCAACTACTGAAAAGTATTGGTCCGGGAAGCAGCTTCATTCTTAACTGCTTCCCTCATTGAGTGACATTCTGATTACAGAGAGGGGATTTTTCAATATGGCAGATTCTTTCATGCTTCTGGGCCTTTCTTTCTAGCCTTATGATTCCGTATGGTCTTCTTAGACCAGTTCAAATATTGCTCTTCATTCAGATGGTCCATTGCCCCTGCGCAGAGCTGAGGGATCATCCCTTCCCAAGTGCTTGGCATAGCACCTGCTATAACTCTGTTAAATACCAGCCTCTTTTGGCCTTGGATTTAAGCTGGTGGATTCTATATTTTATTAGGTCACCCTGATATTTATGCTTTTGTCCTGGTCAGAAACTCGCTTTTTCAGCAGGGCATCTTTCCCCAAGACTGGCACAGTGATAGCTATATGGTAGGAACTCAGTACTGGTTCATTTCCTGATATTTGTTGTTTAAAAAGTACTTGTTAAAATAGTAACTTTTCTATTAATAAAAAGAGTTGATATGAGAGTGACAACAGGCAGGAACTGCTCTTGTTCACTTTTAAAAAGGCAGCTCAGTAACCTAGAGGGTTAACTCATTAGGAGGATAATCAGAATGGCCTGCATACACAGGTGCATTTTACAAAAGGCAGAAATAGATCTGTCATTCCACTGTTTTCTCCAAGACTCCAGTAACATTGTAAAAAGCAGGTGAAACTAATTTAATGTTTTATTTAAATCTTTCAGATATTTTTATTTGCCCAAATCAAAATATCTCATTCAAAAAAGGCATGTCAGACCCTCAAATGGATGATAGCCAGGTGAAAAATTTGCCTGAATAGGTAATGAGGCTTAAAGTCCTGCGTTTCTCAGTGCAGATTAACACTGGACTCAAAGGACTGGGAGGAAAGGCCGGGTTTGGAATCAGCAATAACATTGGATTCTGCTCTTGCCCTGATACCTCTGGATCACAGAGCTCCTTGGAAGTGAGTTCTCTCGTTACAGAATTTCTGTTTGCACCTGAATGAGATGACACTGAGGTCTAGGCAAAATCATAGTCTCATAAAGGCTGGCACCAGACTGTGCACAGCACACATCGTCACCTAGAGACATGGTAGATCTGTAAGCGTAATGTTCTCTGGTCTTATTCAAGAGGAGATTTTCATGAGATACCGTGCTCACTTATGTGGGACACAGAACAGTTTTAGTTCAGCAAAATGCTTTGGTTTGTCAGATTCAGACAACCCAAAAGGCATTTGCTCACAGGAATTAGGGGAAATGTAAATGCTTATTTAGTTCCCATAAACACTGAGGGCAACAAAGTGTGGTCTTATGTCCTACTGACAGTTTGCACCTGAGAGTGTCAGAGCCAAGGCCAAGGCCAGAGGAAAAGTCATGCAGACGAGACACAAGGACAGAGGCAGGAAAAATACAGCAAACTAGGAGCTGAGACGACTAGGGCACCCACTTGATAAATATGGTACAACGCTAAACAATTCTGAATTATTTTGGACATGATTAATTTTTTTAAAAAAAACGAAGGGCTTATAGACTTATTCTTATTGGGGGTACCACCATATATACAGATATCTTAACATATTTAAAATCAGAGATTTGGGTGAAAAGTAGGAAGAAAGGACACAAGGAAAGTTTCTATCAGTGTCCTGCAGAAACAAGTCCGAAATCTTTAGCGGCATCATAATCTCTTTCCAAGTACCTTGGCAAGTTTATTACCAACTACTTGCCTTTATGTAATGTATTTCCCAGTAAAAATAGGTAATTTTCCTCTGTGCTGATCACACATGCTAACAACTCCCTAGGCCTCATGTGCGCTGCTTTTGTAAAGTCATTAAAAGTTTCTGAATAGGTTTTAAATCTTTTTCCGTCTGGCCATCCTGGTGGCGGTGGACAAGGAACAGTTGGAACTGTGGATCTGAAGCTACACAGGAAGGTTTGGACTAAAGCTGTAGGTTTTTGTGCCCCTAATATGAGTCAGAGTAGAAGCAATGATGGGTGAATTCAGCAAAGAAGTGAGGATAACAAGAAAGGAGAAGCAGTCACCACAACCACCTATGCACCCTTTGGTGGGAAGAAAACCGCGGCAGGGAAAGGGCCGTCGGAGAGCACAAGGAGAAAGGTGAAGAGAGTGAGCGATCATGTGTGTTAATTTCAATAGAAAAACTAAAGAAAAATGAGGAAAGTCCTTCTGGACTAGCAGAACTGGAAATTAAACTTTTTATGTCAGAGGTTTGTTACTGTGGTGGGTGGGGATAGGACCAGGTTAGCAAAACGAGAAGGAAATAAAAAGGGGGCAGTGGAGGCAGTTGAGTAGAGAGATTTCTGAGAATTTTATTATTTGGAGAAGGGTGATAGACCAGAGGCTTGAGGGTTGAGCTAAATAAGATTCAATGACCAGCTTATTTGATAAATTTCTCAGTAACACATCTCATAAAAGGTTTCCCTTTCAAAGTATGCTTAAAGGCTGTATCTATTGAGTTTATTACATGTGGTTGAGTTCTAGAGAAAGACCTGAATTCTGGGCAAATGACTACAACTCAGTGGCCTCTGTGTTTTTCATCTGGAAATAGGAATACCGATAGTTGATTAAAAAAAAAAATTTATTGTTGTTCAATTATGGTTGTCGCCACTTTTCCCCTATTACTCTCCCATGCCCTGCCCACCCCCTCCCACATTCAAGCCACCTTCCCCATTGCCCTTGTCCATAGGTCTTTTATACATGTTCCTTGACTTGACCCTTCCCCTTCTTTCCCCCGTTGTACCCCACCCCCCGGTCACTGTCAATTGATTTTTAAATGTATGCTGCAAAAATTCCAGAAAATATAACATCATATTTTAAACTGAAAAATCCTATGAAAAATAGGATATGACTTTCATTATAATCAGCTATGTAAATTTTAAAATGTCTAATATAAAAACTTTAAAAATATGTATATCTCAAAACATTTTAATACCAAGTAATTTTATAGGTAACAATTAGAATTGAAATTAAGGAAATGTAAATTTATAAAGTATTCGCACTATATGCCAGACATAGAAATAGGTATTTAAATAAATTTTCTTTTTTAATCTTCCCTAAGATACAGTGAGATAAATATAGTTTTATTCATTTTATAGATGAGTAACATTCTCTGAGATATTTACTCGTATGCTCAAATGTAACTAACCCATTAGAGAGAAGTCAGGATTCATGATTCAAACTTATGTTATAAAGTTAAAATCCATGGTGACCAAATCTACATATCCCTTACCCAAAATATTCTTATATGTATAAACAAGAATCTAGTAAAATAGCTAGAATATATTGACTGAATGTTAAAATAACTACTTTTATAATTATGAACTAAGTTCAGAATTGAAGAAGAAATGCTCAACAAGTTAAACATTTCCTAGGGGGGTTTCTGGATAGAATTCTTTCTAGACTTCCTATGTGTTGTTTTCAAAAATGAACATCCTAAGTTTTAAATAAAAAGTGTTTAAAAAATTGTATGGCAAACATATTTTACTACTTAAGTCCTAAATTTTTTGCATTAAAATGTTCTAGTCTCCCTTCACTGCTCTCCGGGATGGGTGTGCTGAGGGCTGATGTATGTCAGCCAGCCAAGGGGGTCTTATTCCCAATTCAAATACTCTCAGTTGTGTAGATAGTTGTAGTTAGTAAGCATGAGCTCATGTATATCGGAAAGCACCATGTGAAGACAATTTTTCATTATGTTCACAGTTACGTAATAATCAAAATTCTACTTTTACTAGAGATAGATGATAGAAGGCAAGGATAGAAATATGATGAGGATGAGTGAAAAGGAAAACATTTTTCCAAGATGAAACCTATTATTCCCTTTCAGCAGGAGAGGTGGGCCAGCATAGTGGTTAAGATTTAGGTGTGAATGTCGTCTCTGCACTTTATTATGTAATATGATTTAGATAGGATACTTAGTTGTTTTATGCTTTGATTTTCTCATCTGTGAAGTAGGGTTTTATAATTATTAGATGTAAAAGAGTTATAATAATCCCTAGCACATAGAAATACTGACATACTATCGATTTTAATATTAATATTTTATTTGCAGAGTTATTCTGTGTCTATCTCTTGATTTTTTAACAAATAGCCAAAGCAAACAGTGTTATCTAGAACAACTAGATTTTCAGCTTTATTTAATACCTAAATAAGGCTCTTTACACATGTATAAACTCAAGGAAAGACTGTTAGACCTTTTTTCAGTAGTAGAGTTCCTTTGTTGCAACCGATTCATTCATTTATTTCTATTTCTTCAACACTTATTGAAGGTCTATTGTGTGCCTGTTGCCCTGTATGCGTGAGATGACAGACATCAATTCTTTCTCAGGCTACACGAGCAGTCACTCCTCACACCAAACCTGGAGTCTATTTCCCCTCCCCTAGAATCTGACTGAACTTGCTTTCTCAAATAAAATGTAACAGAAGAGATGTTATGCCAGGTTCTCCTAGCTTTTAAAATAACTACCAGCTTCTACTTTCTCTCTCTTGGAAGCCAGCTTGTATGCAAGATGCTTAGCAACGCTAAGACTCTGTACTGTGAGGAAGCCAGCCCAGACATACAGGGAGTTCATATAAAGAGGAGGGTGATGTTCATCTAATCCCTCATGGTTTTAACCATCCTGGATATGTGGATGAAGAAGCAGTCCTGGACTGCCAACACTATCAGGTGCTATGTGGTGTAGAACTGCCGAACCAAGTCCAGCCAGATTGCAGATTTGTAAGAAATAATAAATTGTTTTAAGCCACTTAAGTTTAGGGGTGGTTTTTGAAACAGCAATGAATAACCAAAATCATGCCAGGAGCCCAGCAGCAATAGGATGTAAATCTACGAAGACTGAGTTGCAGCTAGGTGGAGAGATGAGATGAAATCTAAGGAAAACAGGGGGTAGTATATTAGTTTTCGTGTCTGGTTCTCATGAAGGCAGATCCAGACACTCAAATTTGTCAACATATCCAGAGATTAATAGTCTATATAAATCAGAATGCCAATTTACTAATATATTATGCCAAGTGAACTGATATATGTTTTCGTCAGCACATTCACTCCTCTAATCCACAAGCTACATGAACAGCCAATTTATCATCAGAACATTACATGATGGGCGTGACATTCAACAGGAGAAGTCAGCCCTATGCTCTTAATGGCAGCAATCACAAAAGTAGGATAATTTGAGGCACCTAAGTGGGATAAGCGTGATAAGGAGGGGAGAATAGGCATGCCAGCAGCTGTGAAAACCCCCTCTGCTGAGACATGCATGGACGCTTTCCAGTCTTCCGGTCTCTCTTGCAAAGGCTTCATGCTGCCCACTCGTGTTAGTTAACAGTCTTCCTCCACAGAAGGTGAACAGACAACTGCTTATGACTGGGACAGCTTCTCGCATTGACTATAACTGAATTAGACTGACCCGAACATGTTCTCTTGAAACAAAACCAAGAATACTCAGAATGTACTTGATGGTCCCGAAATTCCTTAGCTTCTGATTTCTGGCTGGGCCTTAAGGTGACATTTTCACATTTTTGTTAAGCACATCTACAAATTGATTTCATTATTGTTTACTATGTTTTCTTGGCTGCATGTTTCACAAGGGAATGTTTTATCATAGTTCTGAGGATCTGTATGGTTATTTGTTATAAAATTTCCTGACATGTGACTTTCTAGCCTATATACAGAACTACCCTAGTAATTCATATATTTCTTGGGCCTCTTCACTATTTTTTTCCCACAGATTACTTTTTTCAAACATATTTATGAACCTGGATTCTTAGGCCTCATCACTTTAACTCAGTGGCCTGTAACATACGAATAACTTTTATGTAAGAGGTTTTCAGGTCTGTTCATCCTTAATTTCTCTCTCTATTCCAGACTTGCCAAATAACTTAATTGGAGAGTTTACCTGCACCTTAAAGTCAACATGCTTAATATGGAATTCACCCAATTTCCAAGACATCTCTACAAAGCTTTTGCTTTGGCTTCTTTATTTTTCATATACTAGAACATCTTTTTTTTTTTAATTAAATAAGCATTCCATGTTTGAAAACAAGGTTATTTTTTTTAAAGATTTTATTTATTTATTTTAGAGAGAGGGGAAGGGAGGGAGACAGAGAGGGAGAGAAACAGCAATGTATGGTTGCCTCTCACATGTTCCTCACTGGGGACCTGGCCTGCAACCCAGGCATGTGCCCTGATGGGGAATAAAACCAGGACCCTCTGGTTCCCAGCCCGCGCTCAATCCACTGAACTACATCAGCCAGGGTAAAAACAAGGTTATTTTTTATTCCCTGTTTTCTACTTATTAACGTGCAAATTATAATCCAAGTCCTATAGGTTTGGCCTCAGCATTGTTGATCAAATCTCCCTTTTCCATTTTTTACTACCAGCATCTCAGTGAGGGCTCATATACTCTCCAATAGTTCATTAACTCCTCACTCTACTGTGCCTTTCACCTCTTGCCTTTTCAAACTCCAATTGATTGCATGCAAACTGCCAGACTGCTCTTCTCAGCTGCTCTTAAATTATTTACAGCTTAAAACCCACCAGGAGTCTTCTTGGTTTACCAAACAAAGCCCCCATTTTTCAACTTTCCACACCTTTTGTAAACATTTAATATCCGTACTTCCATAGGTGTGCCCTGTATTCTGAGCCAATTAGAGTCTGGTGCAGTTTACAGAATACATCCCCTGTTTGTTCAGCTCTGTGTTTTGTTCTCCACCTACGAAGCTCCCTGCCTTCACTGTCCTATCTAAAAAAAGTAATATATACCTTTGAGGCACTCTGTAAGTATAGGCTATTTTATAAAAAAATGTATAATCCTTCCTACTCTCTTCTTTTTTAATATATTTAGCAATTTGTCTACATCTCTTATAACCGTACTTGCAGACCCAGTCACTTATGCGCCTGATTCATTCAGTCTTTTTGCCAGGCTCCGGGAGCCTTGAAGAATGAGCCTTTTTCAATTTTATAGTCTTAATGACTTGCACAGTGCCTGGCACATTGTAGAAGCTTCATAATGCATTTTAAGCTTGGAATAGACCAGAGTTAAGTGGCCCACAAGGGGACCAAGTCCATGACCTTAGTCTCATTATCACTGAAGCCTGGCCACAAGAAAAATATGAAAAGTGGCAAACATTCTTGTTAGATTTAAGCTTTCATTAAAGTACATTTCATTCTCAAGACAAGTTCCAGTTTAGTGACCCTGAAGAAGAATAGAGAACATCCTTTATTCATTAACTGAGCAGGGATAAATGCAAGTTCCTGTAGGAATTTCCATTTTAAAACAGTCAGTATTGGCCCAAACTGAGGACAGAGAGAAATGCCTAGAGATAGAGACATGGGGAGTCATAAAGTTATTTGCAGTTAAAAGCATTTGGTTAGCCAGCAATGTTGTTAGTTTCTATGTTCTTGGACTTGCTCTAAGTACTGAAAAGGATTTTAAAAAGAGTAAAACATAGTATCACTAGTCTCAAAGATCAGATCTTTGCTTCATTTATGAATATATACAAACATATATATGGATATATATTTTATGTACATTGAATTTATATACATATACAAATTACATGAATATATACGCATATATGTGCATATATTGTATCGTAAGTGAAGGAAATATAAATATATAGATGTACATATATACACACATATGCACATGTATTTGCGTATTTTTTACTGTTTATTTAAAATAATCTATAGTCTACTTGTTGTTGACTATTCATAACATGTTTATATTTGCCTCTCTGCCATGAAAGCTTCTACTCCAGGATTATTCAATTCCATCAATGACAATCTAGTAAGAGGTCAACAAAATTTTTTCCAAAGGGGAATATTTTAGTGGCCACATTTGGTCTGTGTCAAAATTGCTCAACACTGTCATTATAGTAGGAAAGCAGCTATAGATGATACACAAATATGGGTGTCGCTCTGTTCACAGCTGCAAAAACCACAAGGCACAATGGGTTTGGCTCACAGGCTGTAGTTTGCTGATCTAGACTATCTGTGAATTCCAAAGCTTTCTCCATTCAGGAACTCTTCTATATTTGTCTCTGCTTTATTTGAGCTCCTTTCTGAGTTTTAAATTTTTTTGGCAAAGGTGTGAACTTCTTTGATATTAAAAATGAAAGAGATGCCCTAGCCAGTGTAGCTGAGTTGGCTGGATTATCATCACAGACACCAAAATGTTGCAGGCTTGATCCTCAGTCAGGGTGCCTGTGGAAGGCAACCAACTGATGTATTTCTCTCTCTTTCTCTCTCTTTTTCCCCCCTTTCTCTCTCTCTAAAAGCAATATAAAAATGTTCTTGGGTAATGATATATATATATACTGAAAGACACAGGAGAGAGATGTTGGAGACTAAAAATAGTGAAGAAAATGAGATGTTTGATTCAGAGCATTATGGTGAGAACATCTGAATACCAAGAAAGGGGACTGCTTCTGCCAAACGAAATCTTCCTCTTATTCTTTGTTTGAAATCTAGTGAGAGTTGGCTCAAACCTGGGTGCTTCCTACCTAGCACAATGTGACATTTTTATTAAATTCGAACAAAATAACCACAAGAATAAAAAAAAAGAAGTAAAAGAGCCAATTGATGCTCCCTGAACCTGTAGTGTTATGAGAAAAATAAAACTCTGCAATAGAAGTCAACTGAGAAAGAGACTGTGGTATGTAACTTTCTTCCCATTTTTGTGAACGTGTTACTCTTGAGGTGGCTTAAATTTCTAGTAAACTTCAGGTAGGAAAAGCAATCCAAGAGGCAGACTGATCAGATTTCTTCTGGATTCTTGGTTACCTTTCAAAGAACACATACCATTTCAAGTTCTGTGTCACTGTTGACCTCATTTTGTTTCTCTTATCACAAGACCTTTCTCTTAAGAACCCATAACTATCAGTTTTTCCAAAATTTGCTAATTTATATAATTGATGTAGGTACTTTTTTCTTTACACCAAATTTGCATGCTGAGCAGTTTTTACCACTTTTGGCAGAAATTAACTGCTTACCACACCTACTTCTCTTTCTTCCTGGGCATACAGGTAGATTGTATTTCAGTGACTCTGTTTAGTGCAACATATGACAGAGGCCATTGAAATGTCTGGAAATGATGAGCGTTCCTTTCAGACCTGGCCTATAAAGACTTCCCATAGCATCCTCATTCTTTCCTGTGCACTGGTTAGAAATAAAGAACTCAGATGCTCTGCAAGACGGTAGGGCAATTAGATGGAGGGAAACTGGATCTCTAAATCACCATGTGAAAGGCCACCTATTGATTTTGCTCTTTGGGTTATTAAATGAGAAAAAAGTTGAACTTTATTATGGTGAACCACTAAGATTTCTGGGGGGTTATCTCTAAAAGCAGGCTGGCATTACCCTAATTTATATACTATATACTATATACACTTAACACTATTCCTCATTACTCTCCATAATATTTTCTATGATTCCTGTCAGGAAGCTTTGCCTACAGAGCCCCTAATCCACTGCAGATGAGAATAGATCTATCGAGACATGATCTTCTTGGGGAGGAAAGGTGGCCAATCTCTCAAAGGAGAAGGACCAGGAGCCTGTTCCTCAATGGACTTTTACTGGGTTTAATTTGCATAGGAATGCAGGGTGTATATATAAAGCTCATCAATCATTGTCAGGCAGTAATGATCAAATAATAGATACCATTGAAAGAACTATGAGGGCTTATTCTGAGTCAAGGTCAGATGGCTAAAGGGCCATAAAACTTTGGGGAAACAAACTCATTCTATGCTTGGATCCTTATCAGAAAACTGAGGATGTTCTTAGCAAAGCAGTTTTCACAGGATTTTATGCATTCTTTCTTAGGCCTGACTGCTCCAGGGAACCGTCCATTCCTGCCCAGGGCTGCACCACCCTCCAGGATTGTTTCAGGCTTAAATCAGGCAGGGGAAATAAGGCAGCCAAGAGATTAGGAGACTTCTTGCAGACAGAATAAAGATTCAGGCTATGTCAAAGCTGAGGTGTAAGAATCCATCATCCCCCTTTTCTGTAGTCCATCCCTGAGGGCACCTTTGCGACCATGCATGTCTTAGGTCGTCCCTCCCTTGAGGAATCTTATCCATCATTGGCAAGCAGAGTGAAGTAAAAGGGGGCAGAGGTGGCACCCCTACAGGGAAGATAAGCTTTGTGTCCTTAAAGACTTAGGGTCCCAAGGTCTTTTTACTCAGCCGTAGCCATGAGGGGTTATAGTTTCTGAAACCAGGCAGGGCAGTTCCCAACAGATTCCATCATTCCTTTCTTTGTAAACCCTCTTTTCTTTATAGTTGGAACCACTTGATCTCAAATGAGAGGGATTTTTAAATACAAAGCAGTAAAATATTGTAATTACTTTCATTCCATGTAATTTGATAACAAACTTGAAATGCAGTTACTATTTATTCTTATTCTATAGATGAAGACAAGGAGGCTTAAAATATTAAGCAGTTTTCCAAATCATGCAGTTAATGATGGAAAAACCAGTATTCAAGTGCTATTCGGTCCAGTGCCAAAGCTCAGGCTTTTTGCATTATGCCACTTTTTCTATCATGTCCCAGGATCTCTAAAGAGTCTGTAATTTTCACAATTCCAACAGTCTCTTTCTCAATCTACAATGAATACAAAGCTTCTGAGGAACCATTTATACCTTGATATGTCAGTAAGGCATTTAAGGATATAAGGGTAACTGGAGGGCCAAAAAAAAAACATTTTCCAAAACTTTATTAATAACTCACCTTGGACAAAGCCCATGGTGTGTGGTTATACTACTTCCTATCCTCCAGAGGGCTTGTTGAAACTCTACCATGGCCCCTAAGACAATGAGAACACTGTGAAACTTCTAAAGCCGACATTCAGAAATTAAGTCAAAACTCTAACTGAAAAGAATCTGTTAAATAATCTTTTGAAATGTGAGAACTGCATAAATCATGAATACCAGAAATTGAAATGACACTTGACATTGTGATCCACATCATCTTTATATTTATAGATAGCACAAGAGTAACAAATATATACTTTGCAGGACACCTTTATGCCCTACCTAGCACCTTTCTTGCAAGTCCCACCATTGCTATCACCTTCCATATGTCTCGTAATGCTCAGTGAGGAAGTGTTGTTATTCCCTGTGCAGTGAAAGAGATTTAAATCACTTAATCTCAGCTAAGCTAATGGCAAAGCTAACTGACAAATAAATAGTTTCTGGGATTTGGACATTTATTGAATTTCCACTATGTGCTAGCTGCAAATTTGATAAACATCATTTCATATTATCTTGACCTTTATTAGAGTTTTTACCGATCCTTATTTACCAAGTATTGTTCTTTGTGCATTCTAGTTTGAAGCAGGGAATTACACGGACAGTATTCTTGCTATAAGGGCAGTGCCCATAACAAACCTGAAAACATATGTTTATCATCCTACTATAGATGATAACTGAGGCTTATAAAAATTTAAAAAGCCTATCCATGTTCCCATAGCTGAATTTATACAAGGGTGATAAGCCTCTTACCCAAGACATGGCTGGATACAAAGCATAGGAAAGAAAATGAAAAAAAAAATAAAATAAACCAATATAATAGAAATAATAATCTAAGAGGACAGTACTTATGTAAAAAAAGAACTCAACAAAGAGTATAATTTAGGGATATGATATTGTGATTTATAATAAGAAATATATACTTGATCTTAGTCTGAATTTCTGGCACAGAGTTCCTAAAACTCTTGGAATTTAATAAGTGATGAGTTACAAATCTGTCTCTTGTTATGTTAATGAGTGACTTTTGGACTTCATCTAAGTATGGGGGCAGGTTGCCAGGAGACTCAACTAATATGATTAGAGGATTGGAACTTTCAGTCCCATGTTCTGACCTTCTGGAATGGGACAGGGTCTAGAGGCGGAATCAATCGACGTGGCAATGATTTAATCAGTTGTACCTGTATAACAGATTCTCCATTACAATCTAAAAGGAGTGGGTTCTAAAAGCTTCCATGTTGGTACACATGTAGAGATTTTGGAAGAATGGTGCATTGGGGAGCACATGGAAGCTCTGTGCCCATTCCCCATATCTTGTACTATACATCTCCTTTCATCTGGCTGTCCCTGAGTTATATCCTTTAATAATAGACTAGTGATCTAGTAAGTAAATATTTGAGTTTTATGAGTAGCTCTGGCAAATTAATGAAACCCAAGGAAAGGATTGTCTGAATCACTGATTTATAGCCAGTCAGAAGTACAGATAATAAACCTGAATTTGCAATTGGTATCTGAAGTGGTAGAAGGGAGAGTTCAGTCTTGTAGGACTGAAACCTTAACTTGTGAGATCTAATGCTATCTCTGGGTAGATAGTGTCAAAATTTTATTGTGAAGAGTTGAATTGTGGAATGCCCAGTTGTTGTCCCAATAATCGTTAGGTGTGGTATAGGACAACCCCCCCCACACACACACACTTGAAATTTAGGCTTGGAATGATTTTAAGAGTAAATACAACTAATGGTTAAATAAATACTTTAATAGTTTCAAATTGAAGTATAAAAAAAGAAAGCCAGGAAGGTTTTTTTTTTAAGTATGTATATTTTATTGATTATGCTGTTACAGTTGTCCCAGTTTTTCCCCCTTTTTCCCTCCTCCACCTAGTACCTCCATTTTCTTCAGCAATCTATCCCCTCCTTTAGTTCATGTCCATGGGTCATGCATTTAAGTTCTTTAGCTTTTCCTTTCCTATACTATTTTTTTAAGATTTTATTTACTTATTTTTAGAGAGGGAAAAGGAGGGAGACAAAGAGAGAAAGAAACATCAATGTGTGGTTGCCTCTCACGTGGCCCCCAATGGGGACCTGGCCCGCAACCCAGGCATGTGTCCTGACTGGGAACCAAACCTGTGACCCTTTGGTTCGCAGCCCACACTCAATCCACTGAGCTATGCCAGCCAGGGCTCCAATACTATTCTTAACCTCCCCTGTCTATTTTGTACCTACCAATTGTGCTTCTTAATGAGAAGCCATGAGTTTCTTTTCAGAAATCAGCTGATAGTCTTATGGGAACTCCTTTGTAGGTAACTCTCTGCTTTTAAGATTCTCTCTTTAACTTTAACCTTTGGCATTTTTATTATGATTAGTCTTGGTGTGGTCCTCTTTCAGTCGAACTTGTTTGGGACTCTCTGTGCTTCCTGGACTTGTATGTCTATCTCCTTTGCCAAATTAAGGAAGTTTTCTTTCATTATTTTTTCAAATAAGTTTTCAATTTCTTGCTCTTTCTCTTCTCCTTCTGGCATCCCTATGATTCAGATATTGGCATATTTGGAGATGTCCCAGAGTCTTCTTATACTATCCTTGTTTTTTTCAATTCTTATTTCTTCTTTCTGTTTTGGTTGAATTGTTATGGCTTCATTATGTTCCAAACTGTTGATATGAATTCCAGCTTCCTTCCCTTCACTGTTGGTTCCCTGTAAATTTTTCTTTGTTTCACTTAGTGTAACCTCCATTTCTTCCTTTATGTTGTATTCAGTGAGTTCTTTCAGCATCCTGATCAACATTGAACTCTGCATCTGATAGGTTGGTTATCTACATTTTTCAGTTCTTTTTCTGGGGTTTTATTCTGTTCTTTCATTTGTGCCATATTCTTTGTCTCCTCAATTTGGCAGCCTCTTTGTGTTTGTCTTATGTACTAGGTTGAGCTGCTTTAACTCCCTGTCTTAGTAATGAGGAAAAGGCTCCTATAAATTGTGGGGTGGAGCCTTAGGCAATCATCAGGGCAGGGCAACCTGCTTCACTGCTTTGCAGCTCTGTGTGGGAGGAGAGCTCAAAGAGGGAATGGTGTCTCGCAGCCTGGCTTCTGGAGGTTTGCCCAGTACCCACTCCCCAAATGTGACTGGCACCCTTACAGCTGTTGCCCTTGTGCTGTATCCCAGAGTGGGTGGGTTTGCCTATGTTCTAAGAACATGCAGGCCCTTTAAGTGAAGTTTCCTGAAAACTCGGCATTTCTTCTGCTGTCACAGTCCTCCCCGGTTTTTACACCCAGAAGCTATGGGGATTTATCTTCCTGACGCTGGAACCATGGTCTGTGTTGTATGGCCTGGGGCTGGGATCACTTGCCCTCAAAAACCCCCTATCAATTTTTATCCACCACACATAAATGTGGGATCACCCCAGCCTATTCCACTATTGTCACAACTTCTCCATACCACTCTGCATTTCCTCACCCCTCCACCCATCCCTGCTTCTCTGCCCTTCCTACTCATCTGGATGAATGTGGCTTCTTTAAATCCTTGGTAGTTGGACTTCCATACAGTTTTATTTCCTGACAATTCTGGGTATTATTTGTTTTGAGATTTAGTTGTAATTCTTTTTGTGGCTGTGAGAGGAGGTGAAGTGTGTCTACCTATGCTTCCATGTTGACCAGATGTTGGAAGTCAGGAAGTTTTTATGGAGAATTTCATTGGGTATAATATGGCTACAAGGAGATGAAGGGATAAATAACAATCCAAGAGAGATACATCAACATTTTAGAAAATGTAGAAAGGAAGAGATTATGTTTGGGTCATGAGTATTTAAGCACAAATAACAGCTGGTTTAAAAAAAAAAAAAACAAGTTTAGTGGTATGGGTGGGATGTATTAAAATACAGCATTAAAAGCCAAGAGAGGAATTCATATTTTTAGGGCATATTAGAAAGCCAGTACAATGATGATTGTTCAAAAGTACAGTATAATCTTCAGGATGAAGGGACCAAGATGGCAATAGAGAAGTCTCCTGAACTTCTTCCCTTCCACAAATGCACCAAATATACAGCTACACGTGAGTAATTCTCTCAGAAATAAAACCAGCCGATGACTCCTATACATTGGGCCACTAAGAAAATACCCAGATTGAAATGAATAAGAAATGCTGAGACACACTCTGTCCATAAACTCCACGCTCAGTACAGTGCCATACAATCAGGAAGGGATCTCCAACTTTCAGCTACTCCCCAAGGAACAAAGGGTTTGGGCCACGCATATAGTGGCCCAACTTTTAAGACCCCCACTTGAGGGGTGGGCCTTCAGAAAACCAATGTCTGAAAGCCCAAAGAACTTGTATCCATGAAAAACTATCAAACTTACTGGACATGTGTACAAGCACTTTCTATAGCTCTCCCCCATGGCTCAGTAGGCAAGAAATGCCCATCTCCCAGCCTTTCATTGAAAGGGCTATGACTGAATACTTTACAAGATGCTGCCTGAGAGCATATCTCGTAACTTAGTATACATCCAGGTTCTGCGTGCCATCCTCCCTGGAGATTGGGGAAACCAATGGGCACTTTCTTTGCCTTCTGCTTTCAGTGCACTCTAATGATAAAACCAGGTTGCCAGATTCTCTCTAGAAGGAGCTTTTATACACATGTGGCACCCTGGTTTTGTGGCTTCTTCCCAAAGAATGGGATCCTGAATTGCCTTGCTCTGATTCCAGCAGGGATTGTGTTTACAAGTACCACATGACTATAGTAAAAAAAGAAGCAGTTGTTAAATGGACACAATAGCATCCCCCAATGGATATATACACAGAATTAGCACAGAAGGAACAGACACAAAAGCCCATCTCCCAGATTCTTATTAGAAGGGGTCTAACCATATGCTTTCCAGCTGCTGCTTGATGATCTGGCTTTAATCAGCCTATTCATTGGGGTTGACTGTGATCCTCCAGTTAGGGATACTGATGTGACTTGGTATACCCTCAATTACTGGGAGCCACTAAGAAAAATATGGTGTCTTGGACAATCACAAAGATTTGAAAAACTAGAAGTTCAGGCCAAGCTGATTGCCAAGGCTTATCTCCTACACAGGACCAGTCTGTCAAAACTTGGAGAGGTAGCTGTTTTATGTAATGTCCAGAAGCCAAAACACAGAGTCAAAGAAAGTAAAGAAATAAAAGAATATTGTTCAAACAAACAAACAAACAAAAAAAAAACAAACAAGATAAATCTCCACAAATAAATCTCAGTAAGAAAAAAATATTACTTATTCAATAGAGAGTTCAAAGTGGTCATAAAAATATTCACTCAAGTCAGGAAAACAAGGGATGAAGAAAGAGAATTTTAACAAAATGACAGGAAATATAAAGTAGTATCAAACAGAAATCATAGAGCTGAAGAATACAATGGGTAAGTTGAAAAACTCACTAGATGGGTTCAATATCAGACTAGATTGGGCAAAAGAGATGATCAGTGACTTGAAGACAGGACAATGGAATCATCCACTTATAGGAGAATAAAATAAGTAAAGACAGATTAAGTAATTTATAGGACATTATTAAGCAGACCAATGTGCATGAGAGGGGCCCCAGACAAAGTAGAGAGCAAAAGAAGCAGAAAGTTTAACTTAAAGAACTAATAGCTGAAAACCACTTCAACCAGGGGTAGGGGGGAAAAAAGACATCCAGGTCTTGGCAGCCCAGAGAGTTTCAAAGAACATAAATCCAAAGAGTATAATTAAGATGCATTATAATTGCCAAAAGTTAAATAAATAATCATAAGAGCAGCAAAAGAAAAGCATCTTGTTATGTGCAAGGAAACTTTCATTAGGACTACCAGTGAATGTTTCAGCAAATACTTTGCCTACAAAGGGAATGGGATGATATATTAAAAGTTATAAAAATGTCAACTCAGAATATTCTATATGGCAAATATATCCTTCAAAATTGAAGGGAGATAGAGTTTTCCAGACAAGCAAAGGCTGAAAAAAATTAATTGCCATTACATTAGCCTTACAGGAAATGTAAATAAAGTTTTTCAAACTGAAACAAAAGAATGTTAATAGTAGCAAGAATACAAAAAAGCATAAAACTCACTAGTAAAGAAAGGGAAATCTATAAATTCAAAATACCATATTTTGCTGTGTATAATGTACACTTTTTTTGCCCAAATTTTTTATGGCAAAATAATGCACATTACACATGAGTAACTAATTCCATATCTATATAAGTGTTCTTAATTCTTTTCTTTATGTTTATACATTAAAAGTATAACTCTAGAAAGTAGTAACAATATCTGTATGCAAAATACTACCCTGGATAATGATAATTGGTTTTGTTCCTAAACATAAATAAATAAAAATTGAATTAAAAATTAAAACAAAATATTTTTTCCTGAAAGTTTGGCCAAAAACATGGATGCACCTTATACAGGGGAGCACATTATACATGGCAAAATATGGTACTCTAATATTGCCTTGGTGGTAGATGAATCATTTATGACTCTAGTATATGAAAATAAAATCAAGATATTAAAATACCCATACTATAATAATTTGTTAATAAATACACAATAAAATATGTAAATTGTAACACCAAAACAAAATGTGAGGAGTGAAAACAAGAACTGTTGTATGCATCTAAAGTTAAGTTGTTATCAGCTTAAAGCAGACTTTAGTAAGTATAAGATGTTTTATGCAACCCTCATGGAAACTACAAGACAAAACCTATAGCAGATACACAAAAAAGAACAGAAGGGAATCAAAGCTTACCATAACAGAAAAACCACCATTTCAGATAGGAAGAGAGAAAGAGAGCAATTCTAAAACAATTAATAAAAGGGCAATAGTTAGTCTATTCCTATAAATAATTACTTTAATGTAAATGGGCTAAATTCTTCAAAGACACAGAGTAAATGAAAAGGTTAAAAGAAAACAAGCTCTGACTGCATACTTCTTTACAAGAGGATCACTATAGCTTTAAGAATAAAAGTGAAGGGATAGGTAAAGATATACTATGTACATGGAAATCAAAAGAAAGAGGTGTAGCTATACTTAAATGAACACAAAGCCAAAACTGTAACAAGAGACAAAGAAGGTCATGATATAATAATAAAGAAGTCTTTTCAAGCAGCAGATATAACAGTTGTAAATTTGTACCCAGCAGTGGAGCATCTAAATATAGAAAGCAAATATTAACATATCTGAAGGGAAACATAGATAGCAATATCATAAAAGTAAAGGAGTTCAACACCCCATTTTCAACAATAAATAGATCATCAAGAAAAAATAAATAAGGAAACAGACTTAAATTACATATTATATCAGATGGACCTAACAGACATTTGGAAAACATTTCATCTAACAGTAGCAGAAGTACATTCTTCTCAATAAAACTTTTTCCAGGATAGATCACATGTAGCACATAAAACAAATATTAATAAATTTAAGATAATTGATATCATATCAGGCATCTTTACAACCACAATGATATGAAACTATATACCAATTGCAAGAAGAAAACTAGATAATTCACAAATATTTGGAGAGTAAGCAACATATGCCTGAACAACCAATCAGTTAAAGAACAAAAACAAAAAATCAAATGAGACAAATGAAAATGGGACTATAATATAACAACTTATAGGATGCTGCAAAAGCAGTTTTAAAAGGGAAATTTACTTTGATACATACCTACATTAACAAAAAAGAAGTATCTCAAATAAACAACCTACATGTATACTTCAAGGAACTGGGAAAATAATTAGTAGAAGGAAAAAAAGATCAAAGAAAGTGAAAATAGAATAAAAAGCTAGATAAAATAGAGACTAAAACAATTAAGTAAATTGACCTATTTTTTGAAAAATCAAACAAAATCAAGTAACTTTAGCTAAATTAAGAAAGAGATTGAAGTAAAATAAAAATAAATGGAAATATTACAACTAATAACATGGGAATACTAAGAATTGTAAAAAACTACTATGCACAATTATATACCAACAAATCGGAAAAGCTTGAAAAAATCCCTAAAAACATATAAATAATCTACCTAGAAAGAATCACAAAACAATAGAAAATTTGAACAGGTCAATTACAAGTAAGAAGATTGAATCCATAATCAAAAATCTCACAATGTAGAAATTTACTGGACCGTATGATTTCACTGGACAATTCTACCAAATTGATAAAGAAGATTAACACAAATCCTTCCCAAACCCTTCCAAAAAAAAATAGATGAGAGAGCACTTCTGAATTCATGTAAGGTGACCAGAATTGCCCTGATATCAAAGACAGACAAGGACATTATAACATAAGATAATTACAGGCCAGAATTCTTTGATGAACATAAATGTAAAAATCCTCAACAAAATATTAGCAAACCAAAGTCAACAGTACATTAAAAGAATTATATACCATGAGGAAGCAGGATATATCCCAGGGATGTAAGGATGGTTTAATACCCCCAAAATCTAACAATGTGATATACAATGTTTATAAAATGAAGAATAAAATTATATGATCATCTCAATAGATGCAGAAAAAAGCATTTCACAAAATTTAACAGCCTTTTATAATAAAAACTCTCAACACACCAGGGTATAGAAGGAACATACCTCAAAATAATAAAGACCATATATGACAAGTTCACAATTAACATTCATAGCTTTTCAAAAGCTTCAATGAAAGCTTTCCCCCTAAGATCAGAAACAAAATCCACTATCTCCACTTATAGTCAACATAAAAGTAGAAATCCTCTCCAGAGCAGTTAGGCAAGAACAAAATGTATATAAGAAATTCAAATTGAAAGTAAAATCATCTCTATTTGCAGATGACATAATCTTTAATAGAGAAAACTTTAACGATTTGACCAAACTGCATTAGAACTATTAAACAAATTAAGTAATATTTCAGAATACAAAATCTATATGCAAAAATAAGTTGTATTTGCATATACAATCAACAAAGTAAGAAAATGATCCCAAGTAACATAACCAAGATGGCGATATAGGTCACTCATGACTTCACAGCCCCTCCCACAAGAGGAGATTTAACAACTACTCAAGAACAAGGCACCACTGAATCCTAGAACATGTGGCTGAAGCACCATGCCCCCACTCTCCGCACCACCAATACAAGGACAGACTGCATTAGAAGGGAAAGAGAAGTGATTACATGTTGACTGCATTGCCCTCTCCAAGGCCAGCACAGTGCTATACAGAGCTCTCTCTAAGCCTCTGGCTTCTCCAGTGGGAAAAGAAAATCCAGGAGGACAACTAGCAGCCCCCAGCATCATGGGTAGCTTTGTGGGAGCCCCTACTCCATTTCCACCCCACAGGTATTACAAGAGAATCTGCAAGACTCTACCACTGTGATCTGACTGCAATGCAGAAGGAGCAAAGGGCTTGAAACCAGCAGTACATGGACCTTGGTAGACTGAGTTTATACCTACAGAACCCAAGTAGTAAACTCAACCAGAGGCTTAGCTCATCTGCATGACCCGGTTGGCAGTTTACTTTAACCAGGGGACTCAAACGGATGCAGTCCTACCTGATTTGAATCTTTGAAGGAGTTTTCCTAGCCCTAAAGTTTGGTTTTCTCACAGCCAGGGAAGAGCTAATCACAGCTGCACAATCTGTGGAGAATTTCTTCCAACCACATCTGTCCAGAGGGGCTGGTGGTTATATCTGGTAGCCCAGCAATGCTCAAGCAGAGAGGCAAGTGGGCAGAACTAACTGGCCCCAAGGAAGCCCGTACCATTGTGGAGGGATCTTGCACTAAGTACAGGCAGGAGAATTAATTCACAGCTAAGGTATGTATAGCTCCTGGCTCTTTCCAACCAGAGAGTTGTTTCAGAAATTGAGAGTGGCCTGGAGCAACACCTACCTTTCCTACCTAGGCAAGGGAGCTGAGATAAAATTCTAACTAACTGCTTTGATTCCTTTTCACATCTGCCCAGAAGGGCTGGTGAGAATACCTAGAAGCTGTGTGGCTCAGTGGTGCTCTAGGCAAGAGAAGATCAGGCAGAGATAACAGTTATAAAGCAAAGCCGATGGACCTGTTTAGCCAGGAAACTTTGGGAGTAGGTCATCTTGAGTTAAGATAAAAAGAGCTTTTTTTAGTTTAGAGCTGCTTCTTCTACTGGGCCCACGGAAGAGAAACTAAATAATAACCCTGCTCAATACTAGTACAACCTACGTGACAAGGGAACCTAATGAGAGCAGGCAAGAAACTGCAAAGCCCATCCAAAGGCCTGCTTATAGTGGCACTTTAACAGAAGGCACAGTGTGTGGCTGCAGAGCAAAACTGGTTATCTCACCTGACCAGGGAATTCAATACACACACAAGCCTGATTCAGTTTCCTAAACAATGAGCTGCACAACTCCTGGGTCTTGCCCTAATAGGTCAAGTAGGAAAACTAACTTTTAGCCCCATCTACACCGAGAGTCAGACCCTGTCTGACCATCTAATAAACCTAAAGAGAGACGACAGGCAACCATGGAGCTCATCTCACATTCTCACTTGCCTAGGAAAACAAGCCATCAGTTCTGCCCAACTTTCTCAGCCAGTGGAACACCCTCCACATTTCCAACCTCAGAACTCAGTTGTCTCACCCCAAACCGACCATAATACTGGCCCTACCAGCTGAAGGACATTATTGGCAAATATACCCCAAAACCCAAACTGAGCTGACTGGTAAAGATCTGTCTCTGCCAAAGTAAACCTGTAAAATGAGTAAGAGAAACTCAGTTACTCAAATGCACAGAAAGCGATGTAAATAATCAGCCACCACACACTGACACACAAATTCAGTAAATATAACACAATCAAAGAAAAATAATGAAGCTCTTATGGCTGATTGTAAAGAAATGGAGATCTATAAACTATCAGACGAAGAATTTAGAATACTTTATTAAAAGTTTAAACTACAAGAACACAAAGACAACATAACAAATTAGGAAACAGTACATGAACAAAGTAAGAATAACATAGCAATGAAAAACATTAAAACTAATTCTAGAGGTAAAAATATCTGCAGAATAGAAACTTAGAAATTATCTAGTAAAAAAAGCAAAAAGAAAAAATAAAACATAGCAAGGAAAGTCTGAGACAAAAATATTCACATTATGGAAATTCCAGGAGAAGAAAAAAATGAAAGGGAAAGAAAGTGTATTTAAAGCAATAATGACTGAAAATATTCTAAACCTATGGAGAGAAATATTCTTCCAGATCCATGAGGTCCATGGACTCCAAATAGATTGAACGTGAGTGGGACTACACTGAGACATGTTAAAATTAAATTGTCAAACAAATAATAAGAGAAAAATTTAATGTGAGGAAAAAAAGAGAGGTTACATATAAAAGAAGCCTAACTGCCCCCCCCACACACAAAATTATCAGCAGATTTCTCAACAGAATCTTTTTAAAGCAGGAGGAAATGAGATGACATATTCAAAATAGTGAAATAAAAACACCAAAAAACAAAAATTGAAGAAAATACAAATAAATGGAAATTTGTGGATTTATTCATACATTCAATTCATGGATTGGAGGAATTAATATTGCTAAAATGTCAATACTGATAAAAGCCCAATATAGGTTCAATGCAACTTATATGGAACCACAAAGGATTCTGCATAGTCAAAGAAATCCTGAGGAAAAAAATGATGAAAAGAGAAAGCATCATACTCCCTGTACTCAAACTATACTGTAAAGCTATTATAATCAGAATAGTGCGGTACTGGCTTTGATACAGACAAGCAGACCAATGGAACAAAATCAGGAGCCCGGAAATAAACCCCAGTGTATACAGTTAACTAATATTTTATAAGGAAGCAAAAAATACTCAGTGAAAAAAACAGACTCTTAATTAAATAGTGCTTAGATAATTGGGTATTTATATGTAAAAGAGTAAAACTGAACCTGAACCTCTAATATTATACCTATCACAAAAATTAACTCAAAATAAACTAGAGACTTAAATGTGAGACTTGAAACCATTAAGCTAGTACCAAAAAAAAAAAAAAAAATAGGAATAAAGCTCCTTGACATGGGCCTTGGTAATGCTATTTTGGAGTTGACGCTTAAAGCACAGGTAACAAAATAAAAAATGAACAAATGAAACTACTTGAAATTAAAATTCTTCTCTGTTCAGAAAAGGAAACCATCAGAGTGAAAAGATAACTATCAAATGGGAAAAATATTTGCAAAACATATATCTGACAAGGGGTTAATACCAAAGTACAGAAAAAAGTTATACAACTAAAAAAAAAAGTTCAATTAAAAAGTGGGCAAAGAACACCTGAATAGACATTTTCCCAAAGAATACATAAAAGGCCAACAGGTGCATAAAAAGGTGCTCAACATCACTAGTCCTTAGGGAAATGCAAATTAAAACTACAATGAGATATCACCTCATGCCTGTTAAAATGGCAATCATCAATAACAACGCTGGCTACGGAGAAAAGGGAACCCTCATGCACTGAGATGAGACTTAAGTGGGCATGGCAACTATGAAAAACAGTATGGAGGATCCTCAAAAATGAGTAATAAAACTACTGTATAATCCAGTGATTTCACTTCTAGAAATATAATCAAAGGAAACAAAAACACACATTTGAAAAGATCTGCACCTTCATTTTTATAGAACTATAATTTACAATAGCCAAAATATTGAAACAACTTAAGTGTCTATTTATGAATGAAAGGATACAGAGGTTATTTTACACACACACACACACTAAACACTATTTAGCCATAATAAGTAAATTTTGTAACTTGCAGCAAGACATATGGATGTTGAAGCCCTTATGCAAAGTGAAATATGTCAGACAGATAAAGAAAATACTGTATGATCTCATATGTGAAATCTAAGAAAAATGTTGAACTCAGAAACAGGAAGTAAAAGGGTAGGTGTCAGTGGTTGGAGGGTAGGTGGAATTTTAGTGATAAGTCGGTAAAAGGATATATAAACTATATCCTAAACTATAGCTATCAGATGAATAAGGTCTGAAGATTCAATTTTATATAATGTGATAACTATAGTTGATAACACTGTATTGTATAACTGAAATTTGCTGAGAATAGAACTTAAATATTAACACCCCAAAAAAGTAAATATGTGAAATGATGGATGTGTTAATTCACCTGGTAGTGGGAATCTTTTCACAATATATACACATATTAAAACACCACATTGTACTCTTTAAATATCTTACTATTTTATTTGTCAATTATACCTCAATAAATTAGAAAACAATCCTCAGCCTGAACTCAAGTGTAATAAAATGGAGGGGCCCAGATTGTAACTCCTTTTATGTAAATGATGTTTTAACTCAAAGGAGAAACTATTTGGGGGTCTTTTCAGACTCCAATTGACCAATATGAATGGTGCTCTGGCACAGTGTGTTTCTCTGATCAGTTCTGTTTTATTCACAATCCTCTAATTTCCATATTACATTTTGTTCTGCTTTTAGCTCAAGAGCCTATGTTCTTCTTGAGTACTATCTCTTAATGGCATCAGTTCCAAGACAAACAGTGGTATACAAAAGAAAAAACAATACTGAAATTAAATAGAAAAGATAACACTTTAATGGTACAGTTAACTTTGTTATATGCATTAAATAAAGTTCACTCCATAAGCTATAGTTTTTCTAGTTACTGTTCCTATTAAAGGTTTCTCTTCTTTTCTTTTTTTGTTATGACAATTATATTAGATGTTGCCCTATGACATACTTAAGAAGTTTGTTGTTAGAAATATAGACTTTGAACTTGGACAGCCTATATTTACATTTTGGATCAGCTACTTGCTATATGACCTTGGGCAAATTAAATTCTCCAAGCTTCTACTTGTTCATTTCTAAAATGACAATTAAATTGGGACATACCTGATAGAATTGCTGTAAGGATTTAATTTTAAAAATTCATATAAGGGACAGTGCCCATATTATGCTCTCAACAAATGTTAGCTATTATTTTCACTAATATTAACAAAGTCAAGGCTATGTTTTATCTTTTTAATTTACAGCTCCTAGGCATCCTAGATGCCTGCCTTCCTTTCAACACTGTGATCTCCCTCTGCCCAGACTCTTCTGCCTTAGGTTCAGTGCCACCAGACTCTTGTTTATGAGTGATCCTAGTCCAGCTTTATGCTTCTTCTGGTTTAGGCTTGCATTACTGTATTAATTCTTGGATTTTGCCTTGTTCCCATAACCCATATTCTTCGCAGAAATTCAATCCTTCAATAGAAGAGAGAGGTATAACATTTGAACACTTATGGATTCTGACCATGACACTTGTCTGAAATCCTCTCTTCAATGGCAAAGTAGGAAGTCTTGCCTATTTTTCCATCAATGACCTTGGACATTACATAGCTCTCCCTTCCTCAAGGCCAGGATGTCTCCCAACTTTTGATGAAAAGAAGGGCTGGATAAGATATGTTAGTCTAAGAGAGCCCATGGTCTCTGTCACAATGACTCATCTCTTTTACTGTATCACAAGTGCTGCTGTGGAGAATAGATAAATTAATGGGCATGGCTGCGTTTTAATAAAACTTTATTTACAAATACAGGGTGTGTGCAAAAGTTACCTCTGTGCTTAGTTTCATTTCTGGATCCCTGTTTTAGGCCACTGGTAGGCTTTTATTCCTTTAGCTTAATTTATTCTTGTGGGACTCCCACAATCTTGGAGTAACCCACCCAAGGTCACTAATTATGACAAAGGTATGACATGGACCATAAATGGGGGGAAAGATTTCATTTTTCCCTTTTATCTCCCCACGCCCCATGAATCTAAGAAGCAACACTTAAAATAGATCTTGGGTTTGTTTTTCTCTATTCTCCAATAAGAGGTAACCCAGCTCCTGCTTTCAGGATGAGGATATGTAAGCACCACAGCCACAAGCTGTCACTGGTGGTTAGGGACATTCCACAGGGAGTGTGCTATACACGTTCAGGGTTGTTGTCGCAGGTTCACCTTCCTGTCTGACAGCAGGTGGAGTTCCAGGTTTCTCATCACAGTAAAAATAATGCAATTCCCATCTCAAATTGGAAACAACCTCCCAGGAATAAAACTTGAATATGTTTCTGGCATTTCGGGAAGAGAGAAGCAGGTCTCACTGAGAGAATGGAAGTACTAATCTCTGGGGCTTTCTTTAGGAGTTAAAGACAGAGCAAAGAATTGCCTGTCCTCTGATCTACAGCCAATCCTTATATCTCTGCTTTGGTTTCATAAGTGCTAGTGTGCTCAGAGACCATGCCTTATCATTTAATCCTTTCCCTTTCTCTTGTACATGCAACCACTTCCTCTTAGCTGAATTGTTATTTTCAAGTACAAAGAAGTCTCTCCTAAGTAATACAAAAACAAAAACAAGCAAATCTTTTATTGCCCACCCCAGATGTTTAATTGACTGTCTATGCTAGCCTCTGTTTTATGTTCCTTACCCTTCTAGTCTGGTTTCCATCTTCATCATTTCACTAAATCAAGTCTTGTTAAAGTCAACAGTGACATATAAGTTGTTGAATTCAATGAGCATTTTTCTATCCTCAGTTCACTTAATTCTGAACATTTCATATAGCTGACCTCTCCTTCTTTCTTAAAATATTCTACTTCCCCAGATTCCGTGACAAAAGTCTTCCTGTATTTCCTTTTCTCTGACCACTCACACTGCCCTACTGAGTGTTATATTTTCTTGTCTTTACCACCTGAGTGTTGTGAGCATTTTACTTCATGATAAACCTAGGTAAATATTAGAATGTAATCAGGTATTTAAAAAGTCTATATTTTTGATGTGTTAAGGAAGTAGTATATATTAGTCCTCAACCCCTTAGTCCTTCCTGCATTGATGTTCTTAGAAACAGCATTATGTTTTTAAATTCTGAGTCTGTAGCCTTTTTAAAATAGTAGCAAATACTAATATTAGAGGAGGCCAATGGGACCTTTAAATTCATTAATCTTTAATTGACTTTTCCTCACCTAAAGCTTAAATCTCACTCGGTTCATCTGTCTCTCTGATCTCTGAGAGGGACCCTTTGTTGATAACATTTGTTGGGGTCAATTTCAAATTTTGATTCAATGACACATATCTGGCAGTTGGAGATTAATTTTAAGTCAAAAACTGTTCATGATAGCAAGTCATGCTAATGGCTCTAATGAATTCAAGTGCTCAGAGAATAGGTTCAATGAAAGAATAGGATTCATAAAGCTGTTAACATTGGAGTCCTCAGAATACAACCTGCGGGAGGATGGTTTGGTGTTGGAAGTGGTGGGACAAGATAGATTAACACAAAGACACCTAGAAACAAGGTATGAAATTAGCCTAAATTCATTGAAGAAAGTCCCAGAGTGAAAAGTAGTGTTAGGCTACTGAATATTTTTACTCCATTACTTTCCCATAACAATCTTCTTAGATTATTCTCTGTGAGTCATTAATTTAATCTTAACTTGAAAATATTCACCATTTTTCTCCAGGGATACAATTTTGCCCTTCATTTGAGGGTAACTGAACGTCTGATACTTTCACGTCTTTGGGTCTCTGCTGTATTGTCTGGAAATTATCTCATGGATTTAGAGTTATGAAATATCTCAATAAAAAAGACAAATCATTAGAAAGCTTCAGTGGGATCCATAACAATGCTCCGACCAAATGGTGTCATTTAAGATAGATAGCAAATGTCAATTCTGAGGCACTTGTGCAAAAATTTTGTGTTTCCCATTAGAAAAGTAATGCAGTGTCCATTTAACTTGCAAGTTTGAAATTGCAAATCCTACTCTCGGGAGAAAATTGGGTGAGTCACAAGTGACTACTGCTTAAGTTTCACATGAGTAAATATATTGGCTGTGTTGGTCTTATTCAACACTCAAAACAAGAAAATACATTTTTGTATGATTGTATTTGGAGAAGAATGGCACAATTATTTTCAGAATAATTAACTCCTCAGTTTAGTGACAATTATGTTCCATTATAATAATTAAAATCACACCCTGCTATTTGGATGAACTCAACAAAATGATTTCTTAGGGGAAGATTTAATCAGATCATTATTTTTTCTCCAACATTAAAAATATCTGTAAATTATTCCAATTCATTGTACCACTGCTTAATTTTGATTTTTTCTGCTGTCTTTTGGAAAGAAATACTCAAACAAGATGGCAACCTCAACATACCCTTGAAACATCTGTGCATCATAATTGTTGCTAGAGGTATGCAGAATCTTGGCAAAATGCAGAGCTCATGTCTAGGCATAGTAAGAGGGCTACAGAGTATGGGAGTACCTGAAATCAGGAGGGTGAAAGCTACTGATGGGCTGAATCGTGGTGTTTCAGGAGATTGGTTCATTTAAAGGAGAACTCCAGTAAGTGAGTAGAGAACATGAGGAAGGGTCAGTAGCTTTCCTGGGGATAAAAGTGACAGAAGAACTTGGAAGAGTATTAGGGCCCCCTACTTTCCTGAAGTTCAGGAATGCACTCCCATTTTAAGAATGAACTAAAGTATAAAGCAAAAAACCGAGAGAGAATGTGTTAGACAAATAAGGCAAGGGATGTGGAAGAGCTAAGGACTTTTGGACAAGGTGATGTTCTGATTCATTCTAAAGCATACTAGATTCTGGAATCATAACAGTGAGATTATCAACCCTACTCAGGCAGACATTATACTAGTATTATTCCTACTGCTACGTGCTTTATTTCAGCTTGAATTGTCCCATGTACTGGATGCAGAAGGGGAGGATGACTATTCAAATTAACTGATGCAGGTGTTGAAAATCTTAACAGGAAAGCCTAAACTGTGGGCATCAAGGCAAAAGAGTGAGAAGCAACAAACCCAAAAGTGCACTCATCCCTTAAATAATGGTAAGTTGCTCTGTAGCCTCCTGAATGTGAATGACTTAGGAAGAAGAGATAGTTTGTAGTCAAATGGAAAGGTCCACAGATGCAGGAATTGAGAACTTAACAATGTCTGCCACATAGTAGGGGCTTAATACATATTTGTTGGATGAACATTGATTAATGAGTAAATGCAAATGAATTCTGTCACTTCCAGAGTTTCCAGACTCTCTAAACATGGAATGGGGTCAGGGGCCATAATACATTGGCTGGTTATTTATTATTTAATTATTTTTTACCACTTTCATTGTGTATAGTAAATGTATATATCATGAAGTTCAAACTGTCTAGCTCCAACAGAGTGTCAAGAGAACAAACTCTGGTAACCAATGATTTTGCTTGTTCATTTCCTTAAAGGACACATGGACAATAACAAAGGGGGTTGGACACAGGGGAGGGAGGTGGGGAAGTCTGGGATTGTGGGGAGGGGTGGGGAGAAAAGGCAGAAAACTGTACTTGAACAACAATAAAAATCAAAAGTCTTAAAACATAATTAAAAAAATAAAAATAAATGTACTCAGAATTGACAGTGCCTAGAGAGTCATCTCGTTGTTGGGAGAAAGCTATACCCCATAAGAAAGATATTGCAAATAGAGACCAGAATCTCCCATAATCAGCGAAGCCAAGTTTCACTGAAGTAGGGTCAGGTAAGATTATTTAAGGGCATGATGTGGCAAGTCATCTGCTAGATCTTTAGAATTAGCACCACCTATGCCACGCATTTCACTCCATTCATAAAGTCAAGTCATGTGTGTCAGCAAATTTTTTTTTAGTCATTTACCCTGTATCCTTTGGTTCTGAACTCCACTCTTAATTCTTCCCACCAAACTAGTCCCTGATATTTCTTTCTGTGCCTGATTATTGGATCTGAATTAGGATCCTTATTTTGGTGGATCTAACCCACCAATATGACTTTTGGGTTTTCGGTTTTCTGTAGTATCGCCAATACTGACTTCCCTAATAATTTTACTGATTTGTGAAACTTATTCTAGAATTATATCTTTTTCATTGTACAACATCTTGCAGAGTGATATTAGGCCTAACTACAAGCTTCTTGAGGACATAAAACATGATTTCTCATCTTTGTATTCTAGCCCCTACACAGTAGTTGGTAGTCAATACATTTTGGTTAAATTAATAAATGCATGAATGAATGAATAGCAAATACACATCTTCCTCATATTTTGAGTTCTGAGAGTTTGTAAGAGGTTGTTTTGTAAAATGAAAGCTGGGATAGTTTTTCAAAGTTCAACAACCACTTCACATCTTTACCCTGGAGTTGTGGACATATTTCCTGCCCTTGAATATCTCCCAGTCTAGTGGGGAAAACAGATAAATAAATACTACCTATAAGAGACCATAATAAAGACATATACAGAGCGCTGTGGGGAACAGATATGTAATCCTTTAGGGTCAATAAAAGGAAATGACACTTAATGTGATCTTTAAAAATTGAACAGTAAGTAAACAGATAAAGGAGTAGGGAATGGTTTCTGTGAGAGGTTGGGTATGAAAGATACTGAGTCTTGCCAGCAGAGAGTCATTACAATAAAAGGCAAGGAGTACAATATAGAACAATTATCTGTAATTTAAATCTTACTGGAGCATAAAGTTCCAGACAAAGACCTGAATAAGATGGGGAAGTAGAAGGGACCAGATGCTAGAGGGCTATACATTTTGACAAGGATCTAAAGTGTTGTTCTGTGGGAATGAGATACATACTTTGCAACTCAGAAAACTCTGAAAGATGTGCTGAGGATTAATTTGAGGTGGGAACATCAGAAGGCAGAGAAACCAGTTAGAAGAACATAACAGTAATCTATAGGAGAGAAATATGAGAATCTGAACAAGGCAAAAATAGACGTGAAAATGAAGTATCTACACTTGGTGCTTGAATATCAAAGGGTCTGAAAGTTATACTGGAGTTAAGAATAATTCCCAGGTTACTAATTAAGCTGAACTGCTGGATGGTGGTGACACAGATTGAAAAAGAGACTGCAGGAGAGCGAAAGTGGGAACTCTGCTCTGAGTGAAGTGTCTGAGGAACACCCATGAGTGCATCTCCTATGCAACAGACTGCACTAACTTGAAGTTTGGGGAGAAAGGCTGACAATGTCAATTTGGAAATTATTAGCATGTAGGCAGTTGAAACCATGAGAATGTGAGCTTGCTCAGGGAAACTGTCTGGAGAACATAGAACCGAGCACTGAATCGGGATGGATAACTACAGCTAAGTAGTGTGAGAGAAAGAAAAGCCTATAAATATAACCAATAAATGCCATACTTGCCTTAGGTGACAGCATAATATTTTCCAATATTCAATTCCCTATACCCTCTTAACTCTCCAACCCACTGCAGTCTGGCTTCTGTATCTCACTACACATTCTGGTTTTCTTTTAAATTATATTTTTCATTTGGAGATAATTATAGATTCACATAAGATTGAATAAAACATACAAAGATGTCACGGGCTATTTTCCATGTTTCTCTTAATGGTAAAACCTTGCAAACTGTATCACAATGAACATATTGACATTTATACAGTCTAGGTACAGAACATTTTCTTTACTACATGGATTCCTCAGGTCATTTGTATGCAAATCCTCTTCCCTTCATTTCTCAATCCTCCTTCCCAGCACCAATACAGTCTCCTTTTCTATGATTTTTGTCATTTTAAGGATGGTATGTAAATAGAATCATACAACTTGTAACCTTTTGGGATTGACTTGTTTTATACAACATCATTTTCTGGAGAGTCATTCAGGTCATTATGGGAATTTTAAATGGAAACTGCCACTTATAAACAAAGTCATTTATATCAAGGGAACTGAAATGGAGCCAGGAGTTCAGGAGAAGTGTGCCTTATGCTCATCCCATTTATGAACTCCAGAACCAGCTGTGAGACCACAACCTGAACATTACTCCCTCCTCACTATGGCGACCAGGCCATCTGTACTCTTCATCATGAAAGGAGCCAATCTTATTCACCAGCCAGTATACTTCATTTGCATAGAGGACCTAAATAAGATTTGACCGCTTGGACTTTTGTGCGTGCTGTAGAGGCACCTCTGGAACTTGCTTATCTGAGATTCTCTCCACCCACAACTAACCAATCCCTGTTCATCTAGCCAGCAACCCTTAATTTGCATGTGAGAAGTACATTTTGTGGGTTTTGCCCTTATAGACCATGACTTCCTTTGTTTTTCTGAGCATAGGTTGAGTGGCTACCTCTATCTGTATCTCTTGGATTACAATCCTTTGCTCAAATAAATGCATTTTATACTTCGTTACAGCCTAAACCTTTGTCCCGTTGTATTTATTGGAGTGACATTGGTTAATAAAAGTATATAGGTTTAAAGTATACAATTCTTGAATATATCATCTGTGCATTGTATTGTGTGTTCACCATCCAAAGTCAAGTTTCCTTCTATCACCAGTTACCCTCCATTTACCCCCTTCTACTTCCCTCCATCCCTCTTTCACTTTTGCAGTCACAATGCTGTTCTCACTGGGGTTTTGTTTTTGTTAACATTATGTGGTTATAAGGAGTGGAAACCAACCTGATTGTCCTCCAGTCCTGGTGCCACCACAGCTTCCTGCAAGGTACCCGAAAGAGACCATTGTTCTCTACCTCCCTCTGGCAGTCCCAGCTTTTGGTGATAAGTCCTCCTGGATCTGAACCGTCCTCCTTTGTTGAGGTCCTGGCCTTTATCTGAGCATTCTTTTTCTTTCGGCTGGCTTTCATCTTCACTCCTCTGAGTGGGAAATTCGGGCCCAAGGATTTGCATCTCCTTTTGTTTTCAAGCTTGATATTCAGGTTTTGGTTTTTCCATTCCCACTTGTCTAAACAGAGATTTTTTTGGGGGGGTCACCTTAGAGAGGGGACCCTTCATCCAGTTTATGGACTCCATTCATATGGTTCTTTGGTCATCATCTATAGGTTTTGTGGAGACGCTCATTATTAAGCTGTTTTTGAAGGGATGCCTTCATCAGGTAAATGAAAATGGGTAATTCATGTCCTCAAGCTTCCCTCCACTGCTTAGCCACCCTTTATGATAATCTGAGATGACTTTCTGCTAAATTGGCCATAAGGAGAAACTTTTGATCTTCCCAAACTTGCTTTTTCAAAACTATATTAGGAAACCAAAGCTCTAAAATAAAACAAACTGAGTGGTATATTTATTTTAAGTAGTACCTTGAGGCTTCAAAATGTATTCAGGATTTTAAATTAACTAAAGTGAACCAACAACTGAAGGAAGTAAAAATGACTTTTTTTTTTACTTCTTTTTTACTTTTTTTACGAGGCCTTTTCCCATCTTCCATCTTTTTCAATCACCAGATGTGCGACAGCTATCTTTTCCTCAGGCTCCACCTCTGGTACCACCTTCCCTCCCCGCTCCTTGGGAAAACCTTCCCCTTTTAAATTCAGGCCTTCTGAGGCTACTCTCTTTGAGTTCTGAGCACTCCAACTTTATTGTACACATAAGCCCACCTTAAGGACTTAAAAGACAAGATGCCAAACTTCTCAGATGGTGGAATATATTCTTTGTTTAACTGATAAATTGACTTGTTTAAAAGAAACATCTTTATGAGTATCATTAAATCATGCAGAAAATTTGTTATTTTAGCAAATAATCTTAATTTAGTCCATGTACCAAAACATAATTTCTATCTAATTATTGTTTTGAATGTTGTATTACTTTAGCTGGGACATAACTAATGGTTATAAAAATAAGCCATGGCTTATCTGTCTCTGTTTATGGATGTGCAAGTGTGTGTGTGTGTGTGTGTGTGTGTGTGTGTAGTTTTAGGTATGGTATTAATCTACCTGTGGATGGCATGACCAAAATTAACTTGTAAACTCAAAATTAGATTTTAAAGGGGCCCTACCCTCTTAAAAACAACTGAGTGCTATTATGAATCAAATAAATATAACAGAAACTAATCCAAATTCTTTTTAAGTGTATGTGATTTAGGATTAATCTTTAGTAAATAAAAGCTAGGTTAAGACTGTTATTTAATTAAAATAGACATGCCTTTGAAGTTATTAACACTGTAAAATAATGGTAACATACCACTTTCATTGTAACAGGTATGATATTTTCCTGAGATAAAAAGAATGATGGGTATATGAAAGGTTTAAGTGAGTAGTGAGATTTTAGGAAAGGTGGTAATGGAAGTAGAAATGAAACTACCTCCATCTAGTATAGTAATCGGCAGGAAGAGGTCCAAGGATTTGTTCAATCTATTAGACACTATTTTTGTATTCCATGACACTTAATTTACTCAGGTTTAGTATTAGTTAAGACAGTCCTTATTTTGAATCCAAATTATTATAGTTCACTGGAGAATAAAGATAGGCATGTCAGGGCAGTTGTGCTGGTGAGGAAATGGTCCAAACAATAAACATTGCAGAGAAGATAGGCAGGGGACAAAGAAAGCCCTGGAAAGTACAGAGAGGTTACAAGAAAATAAACAATTATTGAATCAAGAAGATTTATGATATTAAAGAATGGCTTTAGTAATAAGAAGAAAGCAAGAGAGAACAGGACAAGATAATGGGGCACATAATAGGACATGGTAGAGATGTATACCTATTCACAAAGTGTTGCATCCTCATTTTGCACTGGGGATAAAATGGTGCTCATATCCCTAAACAAACCCACAGAGCAGAGTACTGTTTTTCCTCTATCTAGCCAATCACTGTTGTTGATTTCAATTTTTTTTTTATTCTCACCTGAGGACATTGCAAAGAGAAAGAGAAAAAGAAACATCTGTCAGTTGCCTTCTCGCACACGCCTGGACTGGAAATCCCTCAACCTGGGTATGTGCCCTGACTGGGAATCAAATACACAACCCTTCAGTCCACGGGATGACCGACAGTCTAACCAACTGAGCCACACTGGCCAAGGCCAACTTCAGATTTCTCATAAGTCAAAAACTAGTATTACGTAACCGAATGTGCAGTTATCTGTTACGATAGCTAGGAAAATATCTTAAGCAGGATATTTGAGGTAAAGATTTCTGAGATAGAGTTGATATGAATACTGGCTAGTTCCATAGGTTGGGAAGATTTGAAAATACTGTACTGTAATTCTTTAAACCCTTGATTCTTCCAGTTGGCATTTAGTGGAAAGTCTAAATTGATCTCTTAAATTTTCTACACTCTGACCCTACCTTTAAACCTTGGAGTAACTGTAAAATTTATCTTTGTCTTCCCAAAGAAAGTCTTAAACCATTTGAAGACAGTTACAATGCATTTTATGATTGGTAAAATAAAGTATTTTTAAACTAAAACTTCTTAATTTTTCCAATTATTCCTCATAAGGAATACTTACCCAAATAAATGAATAGACAGCAAATCAGGCCCCAGTCTATAAAAGGCATTGAAAAGACACTGCATATATAATGAGATAAGGGAACTTTTATTTAACAGATTTTGTCATGAACAGTACTTTATAGGGAGCCGTTCCCCATGGCATGGGAATGTAGCTAAGCCCCCACTTGGAAAACAGGTGGGGAGCAAGGCAGCACACAGGTCCCATGCCCACATATAGGTTCTCTGGTGGGGAATCAGGCCTGCATTGTACCTAAGCTGCTGTGAGGCTTGCTTTTGCTAAAATTAGCTCACCCTGAATTGAGGCAGCAAACGTTTACTGTGTATCTTTAACTTTCTAAAGTCTGTGCTAAACCTCCCAAGTATGGAGTGTAACCAGTTCACCCACTTTTCCCCTTGATCTGCAACATCCTTCTCTTTCAAGTAATTAGCAACAGTCTTTCCTTTGTTATCTGCAGAAGGTAATCACCTACATGGAACCTTTGCATAGTAAATGAGGACCATCCTAGATGTAATATACCCAGAAAAGCAATAAAACTCTGTCAGGCAGGGGTCGGGCCCTCTTGCTCACCTAGAAAGCAGCCGTATCTTCCCTTTTCTCCACAGGACTTTGGCAGTCCGTGAGTATTTGTCCCCTGCAGCCACAACACACGGGCTCTGCACCAGGCAGGATTCCCATCAGTACTCTATCTGGTAGGATGAAATGCTTTGATAAACTGCTTACTATATAGAGTAATAAGGCAGTGAAAGATACTCTCTCAAGGGAAAACCTTGATAAAAATAAGTTGTTCCTATATTATCCTCTATGGGACCTGGGTCTAATTATTCACAGGAATTTTTTTGGCTGAGTGCTATAAGGGGATTTGGGGCCAGTGCTTAGTTGCCTGAGGAAATGAAACAGGGTAGAGAGCTATCACCAGAGGGCCAGATTCTTTTCTTCCTTTTTTTTTTTTTTTAATAATTACTTTATTGTTGTTCAATTACAGATTCTTTTCTTCCTTGTAGTGCTCAGACTGTGCTCTGAATTAGGATTAAACAAATACTTCATTAAAATTCCCTTCAGAGGGCCAGAAATTTATGACCCAGTTTTATTAATTCTCACGACCCAGTCCAGCCCAGATTACAAAATATGATTTCTAGATTACTTAACCTCTTGATCTCTCTCATCTGGAAAAAATAAAAACAAACATCAAATTTAATATATCCCTATTAAAACAAAAGTATCATGAAAATAAAATTATCTAGGTATGGTCTTAACAAGAAAAGAATAGAATGGCAGTATTGTTTGCTGTATTGAATCTATTTTATTTGTATGGATTCAGTTATAATTTGTATTAGTGTTTTTTTATGATCACAGCACAACACCTCTAGTTCTATATAAAATCTATGTTTAAATGCACTTACATATATGTCCGCATTAAGCTTTTTTCCCACCTTACACTTAGACAGTTACTTTTGGAATTCCAGGATGTAATATTTTGAATTAAAGTGTAACATGAAGAACTGTTCAAAATCCTACAGCACAGTTAAACTTTATACAGGGGTACCCTAGCTCGTTATATGCTGGAGCAACAAGATATAAAATTCTCGACACAGTAGATTTCTATTTCTATTTCTACTTTGTCATAAGTTCTGCATCTGGGGGTTTCTGCATAAATAGATGACACAATGATATATGGTCTTCTTGGTTGGCTGTTGTATTTGTTGGGCCCCTTGTGTAAATACTGGTCAAGCAAATCAATAAGCACAGACTACATTAACTACTATAAGGAAACATGAATCTCACAGCTATATGTATTAAATCATTGATAGTTCTGAACTCACCTACTCCTCTCTTTCTCACTTAAACACTCAATCCTATTTTATCTGCCTAAGACTGCACAGATACTTTAAATCAGGAATAAACTTCAGTTAAAAAAAAAAAAAAAACTCAGAGTTTTCAGAAATAATTGTTCACAATGTGGGTGTACAAATAAGATTCAAAAATAGTACTCTCATAAATATAATTAAACATTAATATAGAAACCAGGGAAAAGGTAGTACTTGGAAATACATCTTTAAAGTAATCTATAGAAACTCCTATCGTATTTCTGGCTATGGTAGAGTTACTAGTATAGAACTTGCCCTTCTATTGAAAATAAGTATTGTAGAAAACAGGACAAGTAAGGGAAACAAATGAAGCAGACACTGGACAACAGGAAGGTCAGTAACATGATTCCCAAGAAAAGAAAAATATTAGGGGTGAGCCCTGGCTTTATGTCTGGAGGTTCTTCCTCTATTTTGGTGCAGGGAGGGGAGGCTCAACCAGAGCATAACAATACTGTGAAAATGAGGAGAAAATATCCAACTTTTGGTAGACTGAAACAGCTGCCCAAGGCACGGTATTGGAGAAGAGATAACTCTACAGAGAAAGAGTTTTGGAATTATGCATAACGCTCCCTCTGAGTCTTCACTGAGTAATACACAAAGTATAGGAGAATCTGTCACTAGTAATTCTAGATTATAAATATATGTTAAAAAATATTTTTTTATGTTGAAGGAAATGTTAGCCAATGGATACTCAGATACCTGTAATGGAAGAAACAATACCAGAAATGGTATACGTAATATAGAGATTTTTTCCATCATTAATGAAATAGTAAAACAACTGGCTAAAGCAAAACAACAATGCATTAAGGGTTTATAATATATAGAAAAGTAATATGTGACAAAAATAGAACTAGGAAAAAATGAAAATATACTTAATATGTTTCTTATACTATTTGAAAAGTAGAATAGTCAAAGTAGACTGTAATAAGTTAAAAGTTTCTTTTGTAAACTTGGAGCAGCCACTAAAAGTTTTTTAAAGAGGAAACAAAATGGAATATAAAAATGCTCAATCAAAAAGGCAAGAGAGGATATAAAACAAAATATGATGAGACAAATAGCATGCAAATGTAAAGATGGTAGGCCTAGACCAAAGCATGTCAATGGTTACATTAATAGCAGTCTACATGTAAGTAAATGGTTTAAGCTATTAGAATGGAGAAAAAAGGCAACACAACTAAATCCACTTTAATTTAAATATAAATTTGTATATATGTGAAAAGTAAAAGGATTAAGTTAACTAAAATTATATATATGCTAAAACTTTTTTTAAAGCTGAACAGGCTATATTATTAATATAATAAAAAGAAGACTTCAGAATAAAAATATTACTGGAGAGTAAAAAAGAACATTTAGAAATAACAAAATAATTCATCAGGAAAAGAAAAAGAATACTAAGTGTGTAGAGTCTTAAAGAGCTTCAAAATACATAAAACAAAAGAAATGATATAACAGAGAAAAAATTGATATACAATTGTAGTTAGATATTCCAATAATTTGTTCAGTATTTGATAGGACAATATAGATGGCAAAATCAGTAAAAATATAGAGGATTTAAGGTAAGGATATAGAGGATTTAACAATAAGACCAATAAACTTGACCTAATTGACAGTTATAGACCATCCCACCAAACTGTAGAATATTCTTTTTTCTCAAGTGCACATGGAATATATTCACCAAATTAGACCCTATTCTTGATTATTAAAAATGAGTCCATAAAGTTAAGAGAAATCATACAAAGTAATCTTATCTCATGTAAATTAAACTGTAAATGTATAATAGTAAGATATCTTGGAAATTACCAAATATTTAGAACTTAGTATATTTCCAAATAACTTATGCACTAAGGAAAAATCATTGCAAGACCACACTTGCATGATTAATTGATTTTTTTCAGAAATGTGCTAAGTTAAAAGGGAAAATATAGCCTTTCCAACAAGAGGTGAAGGGAGAAATGGAACTCACAGGAAAAAAGAACCTCGACATTTATCTTACCTTAATCATAAAATCAACCTGAAGTATATTATAGATTTAATATAAAAACTAAAGCTATGCAATTTCTATAAATAAATATAATTGAAAAGTTTTGCAAATTTTTGTCATAGGCAAACCCTTCTTAGGATACAAAAATGTATTAGCAAAAAAACAAACAAAAAAATAAGTGGTACTCATTTAAAAATATCTGCTCATCAAGAACATTATAAAAATAAAGTAACAAAGCACAGACTGAAAAACAATACTTTTAATAGGAATAATTGGCAAAAGTTCTATTCTGAATATATTAGGAACTTCTACACCTCAACAAAGAGAGACAAACAAACCATTACAAATTAGCAAAGGATTTGAACAGACGTTATACAAAATAGTGTGAGAAGCCAATATGTTCAAAAAAGCTACTGAATGTCATTAATCATCAGAAAAATGTAAATTAAAACCATTTATATATTTTTTCTGAAAGCCACGAGATAGTAAAACTAAAAATAAGGTCAACAATATTAGGTGTTGACAAGGTTGTAGGTCACCTGGAACTCTCAATACATTGATGGCAGGAGTGTCAAATGGTACGACCGCTATGGAAATCAGTTTGACACTTATTTATAGGTGAACTATGTGATACAGCACTTCCACTCTTAGGTATTTCCCCAAAAGATAGGATACCTTTTGTCCACAAAAAGACTTACATGTGAATGTCCACTGAGTTTCATTCAAAAAGAATAAAAAGCTGAAAACAACCCAAATGTCCATCAACAGGTGCAACAGATACACAAGTTGCGGTATAATGCGGTAAAATGCTATTCAACAATCAAAAGAAATGATTTACTGGTACATGTGATAGATGGGTGGATTAAAAATGTTTAACAATAGAAGACAAATACTAAAAGATATATACTTCATTGATACAAATTCTGTTAAAATTAAAACCCACCTATGGTGAAAAAAAGCAAAACACGGGTTGCCTCAGGCAGAGGTGCATTGGAATTGTTACCCCGGGCCTTAGGGAGACATACACTGTCTGTGTTGTATTAATTTGCTATAATTGCTAACATGACATCTTACCACAAATTTAGCAATATAAAGCAGCACTTACTAATAGTCTCACGGTTCTGGAAGTCACAAGTTCAGGTACAAAGTCGCTCTCTGTTTTCTACTCCAGGCTTCACAAGGCTGAAATCAAGGTTTCAGCACCGTGGTGCTATTTTCTGCAGGCCCCAGGGAATCTATTCCAGGCTCATTTAAGTTTTCAGAATGCAGTCCATTTCCTTCCTGGCTGTAAACTAAGGGTTCTTCTCAGTTTATAGAAACATTCTTTGCCATATGCCCCCCTTCCTCCACCCTCAAGAAAGCAAAGGCAGGTTGAGTCTTCCCTATACTTGAAATCTCTCTGAGTTCTCTTTAGTCTCAAGTCTTCTCTCACTGTTCTGCCTTCCTCTTCAGCTTTCATGGTCTTGGTTGGCTGAATTGGGCCCACCTGACAATCTGGAATAATCTTCAGCTAAGGAGTAACCGTAATTACATCTGCAAAGTCCCTTCACAGAAGTGCCTAGTTAGTGTTTGACCAAATAACCAGGAACTGGAATCTTGGGGTAGGCGGATTCTAGATGTCTACCTAAAACATCCAGGCATACTTCAGTTTATTGTGCTTTGCTTTATTGCACTTCACAGATGTTTCATTTCTTACGAAATAAAGACAAGACCCGTCAGCAACATGATCATGACTCATGGCAATACTCTTTTTTGTGTGGTGGTCTGGAACTGAACTGAATTTCGGAGGCATGCCTGTGTGTCTTGATTGGGGTAGTGGTTACACAGGTGTATTCATTTGCAAATGTGGTTTAAATTGCTGTTCACTTAAATGGATTATTTTATTAAATATAACAGACCTTTATTTGATTTCAAATGAAAAAATAAAAATCTTTAGAATATTTTTGTGAATGAAAGTATAGAAAAAAGTTGTGTACTGCGCTTAAGGAGAAATGAAAGACCAAATTCAGATATTTTTTTTTTAGTAAAGGGTCATGCATTTAGCATTCAATACACACAGGTGTGCACACACATATGTACGAATATTTAATTACAGATTAAGAAGTTAGCTCAGTTGTTTCCAAGATAACTCCTCAGAATTTTTTTTTACCTGATTTGAGAAAAAAATAAAACTACAGCAGAAACAAGAACAGCCAAATTATAAACTATATTTCACATCTCTGTTATAATTCATGCCAGTTCTCTATAAACTTGTATAAATAAATATATGTGCCATTCCAACTGACTGCATGAAAACTGTATGAACTATGGGGAGGAACAAGAATTTTCACAGGCCGAGAGTGGAGTCGAGAGCAATGCTATCTAATACAATTACAATGTAAGCCACATGGGAGTTTTACATGTGCTGGTAATCATAACGAGAATTAAGAAAAACAGATGAAATTAATTTAATGATATATTTAACTTAACCAATATATCATATTATTATAACTCCAACATGTAATCAATGTAAAAATTAAAGAGCTATCTTACATTCTTGTAAAAATTTCTTTGCAATTTTATGTCTTTAAAATAGTAAGTGAAATGATTCATTTTATGTGTCAACTAGGAAGGGGTTTTTGGATGAGATGAACACTTAAGTCAGTGAACTCTGGGTAAAGTAGATTGCCCTCCATAATGTGGGTAGTCTTCGTTTATTTAAAGTCCTGAAGAGAAGAAAAAAGGAGCTTCTCAAGAGGGAGTTCTCCAGCAGACTGTCTTCAGACTTCATCCGCACCATCAGCTCCCCTGTTCTCCAGCTGCCAGCTTTCAGACTGGAATGCTTTGGCTCTCCTGGGTTTCTAGCCTGCCAGCCCACACTGCAGAATCAGGCTTGCCAGCCTCCATAATCACGTGAACCAATTACTCAGAATAAACCTCTTTTTCAGTCTCCCTTCTGTAATATATATTTATATATAAATACAGTTGACACAAACAATGCAGGGTTAGAGGTGCCAACATTCTGTGTAGTTGAAACTCAGTGTATAACTTGTTAATTCCCCAAACTTGATTGCCCTTCAGTATATTCAGAGGGATTAGTTCCAGGACCCAGCCCCACCCTCCCTGGCAGACCCCTAAAGCTGGGTGATCACTTCCCCACGTAAAATGGCGTAGATCCACGTGTGCTGTTGGCCCTCCATTTCTACGGACTCCAATGTACATTGGAGTACAATGTAAAGAAGAGTACATTGAAAAAATCTGCATTAAAGTGGACCCTTGCAGTTCAAACTCATGTTGTTCAAGGGTCAATTGTATATCTATGCATTATGTATATTTATATCTATATACCTATATTTATGTAATATACCTCTCATATATCTAGATGTATCTATACCTATATAAAATTAATTTAAATAAACCTTCAATATAAAGGTTCTCTAGAAAATCTTACTATTGATTCTATTTCTCTTTTTATGTACTTTCAGTAACTCTCAGTTCAATGAAATCTTTAGGTCCTTAGATGCATCAGCTACATTTTAAGTGCTCAATAGTCACAGATGGTGAGTGGCTACCACAATGATTTGGAGCAACTGTTGGCAAACTTTTTCTCTAAAGGGCCTGATAGTATTATTTAAGCTTTGTAGGTTATATGATTTCTGTTGCAACTACTCAACTCTACTGTTGAACCAGAAAAGTTGCCATAGACAATATATAAACAAATAGGTGTGGCTATGTTCCAATAAAACTTTATTTACAAAATCAGACAGTAAACTGGGTTTGTCCGGACAGCTGTTTGCCAACCCATACTCTCATGGAATTGAAACATTTTTGTTAAGTTTGTTTGTCATGAAAAGTAACCTTTCAAATACCAAGACAGTTTTTTTAAATATATTTTATTGATTATGCTATTATAGTTGTCCCATTTCCCCCCCTCCCTTTATTCCCCTTTGCCCCACACCCTCCCATTCCCCACCCTTTAGTTTTTGTCCATGGGTCATACACATAAGTTCTTTGGCTTCTACATTTCCTGTATTATTCTTAACCTCCCCCTGTCTGTTTTCTACCTACCACTTATGCTACTTATTTTCTGTACTTTTTCCTCCTCTCTCCCCTTCCCACTCCCCTGTTGATATCCCTCCATGCCTTATATAAATCCCTTTAGCATTTCACATAAAAAAGGCTGGGTGATGATGAACTCCTTGAACTTGACCTTATCTGAGAAGCACTTTATCTGCTTTTCCATTCTAAATGAAAGTTTTGCTGGATAGAGTATTCTTGGATGTAGGTCCTTGTCTTTCATGACTTGGTATACTTCTTTCCAGCCCCCTTTTCCTGTAAGGTCTCTTTTGAGAAATCAGCTGACAGTCTTATGGGAATTCCTTTGTAGGTAACTGTCTCCTTTTTTCTTGCTGCTTCTAAGATTCTCTCTTTATTTTTAATATTGGGTAATGTAATTGTGATTTGCCTTGGTGTGTTCCTCTTTGGGACTCTCTGAGCTTCCTGGACTTCCTGGAAGTCTATTTCCTTTGCCAGATTGGGGAAGTTCTCTTTCATTATTTGTTCAAATAAGTGTTCAATCCCTTGGTCTTCTTCTTCTCCTTCTGGCATCCCTATGACTCGGATGTTGGGACATTTACAGATGTCATGAAGGTTCCTAAGCCTCTCCTCGTCAAATACCAAGACAGTTTTATCAGCTTTGCCTCTTTTTGTTGAATGTCAAGTAGATAAAAAATTTATAAAGACTTAACAAAGTTCACATATGCATAGATAATCTGGAGTACTTAAAAATATTAATGTGGTCATGGAATAAGGAACAATTAGAACATTTTAATATATTCTACTTCCGCTTAGGTAAGTTTCCAATAAAGATTATTTATACTATAGCATATCCTCTGTTTTATCGCTTTCGCTCTAACAGCCAGAGGATGCAACAAAGGCAGGGCTTTCTCTAATCACAAATGGTTCTAAATAAAAGGCCGGGGGGGGGGGCAGACATAAATTACAGTGAATTTTGAAATCTATATATAATCTGTATGCCTGTACTTCTCCACCTTTTGGCTTGAAGACAGACTTTGACATTTTCTTGTGCTCTCAGTGAAGGTGTGAAGGGTACGTGTGAATATAAACTGGTTCTAGATGTAGCCACTCCTGCATCAGAAAATCAGTATTTGGAAGGTTCCGTCCCCATGTTATATATTCAACTTAACTTTGGAAACTTTGGCCAGGAATTGAGCTCAATATCAGTTGGGAAAGAATGGGCCCACTGAGAAAAGTCCAAATAATTCTTTTATCTTTAGGGCCACGGTGAATTCTGAAAATATGCACTGGGAATTTGCTTTGGGATAACTTGCAGACAATGACCTTAACAAAACTGGGCAGTTTAGACAGAACTATTACCATGCTTATTTTGTCTGAATGAATGGTTACGTCAAATAATCGACTAATTAATTAGACATTCAATCTTTAAGTAATTTAATTAACTTGATACTTAAAATGTGAGACATAGGTGCTCCTAAGAGTAAACTGTAGTCATAAAATGTAGTTACCACACTCTCAGTGCTTTCTCTTATTTTCTGTTTGGCTTTCTGACTCACTCTCTCTCTCTCTTTCCTTCCTTTCTTCCTTCCTACCTTCCTTCCTTCCTTCCTTCCTTCCTTCCTTCCTTCTTTTTTCAAATGTCCTGTATAGTCCGCCTGTCTGTGAACTTTAATTCAGGATGTGATTAAGGTTCAAATATTGTCTTTGTTTATTATGTAAAATTTGCCTACTTTTTGGAGGAGCTGCTTTAACTTTAGCCCTCTGTCTTTGAGAAAGAGTTCTTGCAATTTTTCCTCTAGATGCGAGACAGTTTTCCTAGTCTTCAGTTCTTAATGCCCTTGGAAATGTAAATATTTTGACCTTTATCTCTTTCAGGTTTTTCAGAACCTTATGTGAAACATTTTTGAATCATTCTAGTCCCCCCTTACTCTTATGGCTGATTATCTGAGAGATGTCCAGAATATACACAAGTTTCTTGAGTGTAAAATTATAAATCCTTGCTGATAGGAATTGCTAAGATGTAATTTTCACTGAGCCAGTCATCTTTGTTTTTGACAGGATTAAACTTAGGTATTTCAGTCTTCTTTATCCTGTCCTTTTTCCCAGTGGAATATGAGCAAGCCAAAATCAATATATCCGATATTAGTAATTCTCAAGTTTCATAACCAAAATATCATTTCTAAATCTCACCATTCATTCCAATGCCTTCTGAGAATCTTTTTATGGTTAAGTTCTTTGTGAATATCCTGCTGTCTGTGATAATTCTGCCTCTTAAGTTTAAACAAATCATATTTCCTATAGCAGAAGCTATTGATATCTCATGTCTGCTTATCCCACCTCTGAATTTGCCTACACCTGAAGTGCCAGTGTGTGTATATGTGGACAGCCTCCCCTTCAAGGCCTGTGTCTCTTTGAGGGCTTTGCTGCAGAACTGTGAGCGAGAGACGGGCAGCGATCACAGAGGCCCAGATGACAGAGATCTCACACCTCCAGGAGCAATTGTCAACCAGTTAGAGACTAGGGAAAGTGGATAAATGTCCCAGTGTCCTATCCTTTGTATGAAAATGTTGAAACCTATCCATAGGCACTTGAGAGGGGCCCAGCAGGAATGAACCCTAACTGCTCACAATAGGGACTTGCTCATTCACATACGCTTTATAGACTTTCTTCCTTTCTTGGTTCACTGTTCCCTCTTCCGGACTTGTGCTTCCTGGGATTACATCCCATGTAAATCACTTAGACGTCAGTCAATCTATTAGGATAGACTCAGAAGGAATCCTAACTAAGACCATTCCTTTGCCATAATAGCACAGGGGAAGGGAAGGTCACTATCTCTGCACACCTAATTAAGGACAAATGAGTTGTCCATGAGAGCAGCAGACTATGATTTAACTGCTGAACACTTGTTGTCTTACATTTTTAGCTGTGTAAGATGTATAGGTACATACGGAAAGAGACTTTAATTTTCTGAGGTACAGTTGGAAATTACCTAATGGTATGATCTTTTGTATTGGGCAAAGTACATTTATATACTTATCTCATTGATTCTTCATATTATTTTGAAAATTCAGCATATGTAACCCCATTCATAAAAAGAAATATTGAGACTTGGATTACAAGACTATAAAAACCCAACAATGACATGAACTACAAAGGGCCATGTCAGAAGAAAAGTATCCTTTTAACTTCAAAATCAGTGGACACTGCCAGACACCATTCAAGGTATGATGTGGTTACTTAGAAATGGAAAATCCTAGAGAATACTTTATTTTTATTTGTGTGACCACTTATGTCATCATGTCATAAGAAAACAAAATTAATTTCAACACTTTTTTGGAAGTTTAAATGAGTGAAGATCACACAATCTCCCTTGTACTCAATTTTTAAAAGTGAGAGATGAGTGGGAAGGGGGTAGGGACCCTAACATGTACCGAAAGTAGGCCCACTTCCAAACATAAACAACTATTCTCTCATAGTGTGCCTATAGTCTTTAAGGCATTTCATCAGTTTGTGCCTACTGCGTCAGGCCTTAACTGTTTTGCCTGGCTTTTAAGTTATCCTAAACATATTCTTTCCTACGTGTTAAAACTTCTTGTACTGCTATTTGATCTCCACTTACACACTTCCTAGAATCCGACCAGCTCTCTTACTATCAAAATGAAATTCCTTCTTTTTTGTTCAACCAACACCTGCCTCCCTTTATGTAAATCCCACTCATACTTTGTGGTATAGTTGACATTCCCTTTGCTCTCCTCCAAAACATTCCCACTGCTCCCACTCTCAGAGCTGTCATCCTTTCCTCAAATGTTTCCCGTGCGTACTCGTTTTCAGTTCATTTACAGAAGCAGGCAGGTTTCCCAAGTCCTTAGCACCACACTAAAGTCAATGTAATTGTACCAAACCCACTTAGATTGTTGACAGGCACAGGAATGAAGAGCAACTCCAAAGTGGAGGGGTAAGCAGCTACAGGTCTGAGGCTTCATTTTTTCATGTAGGAGATCATTAACCAACTCTGTTTATTGTTCTGCACCTTAAGCAAAGGAAAATGCTGAATGAAAATTCCTTTGTGGACCCCAATTCTAAATATAGTCTGGATTTCAATCACAAAAGAATAGACAAGCACTCGTATTCAAAGCACATGATGCCCATTTCTCACCTGAAGTGTGAGAGAATCACCTATACATTTCTGGGATTGGATTTCAGATTTTCCATTGAGATGGATTCTCTGAAAGGCCTTTGAGGATTTATAGAAAAAGAATACTGTGATTGTTTTGCCAGCATTTGAGGCTGAAGATGAGAGTGAGCATTTTGTGTGGCTCGAGTGTAAATAAGGGAAATTTCCCCAAGGCTGTTCAGGGCGTGAGTCTGGCCCAATTTGAAGAGCATTAGTGCTCTGCTCTGCAGCATCTCCAAGGAGCTGATCCAGAGAGCCGTCTTGAAATAACTTGGAAGCAGCACAGGGTTTGGGTCAGCTCTTTAGGGAGGGCAGGCAGAAAGAGAAATAGCCATTGAGCTGAATGGATTATTGAACTGGGAATTCAAAAAGAGAGGGGGGCAAGACAGAGAAACGGTTGCTTTTTAAAAGAGGGAGAAAATTTGCAGCGGGGCTAAAGATGCTCTTTTTGACAGGGCTGCTGGGTGGCTGTGGGCTTCTTTGTGGTGCAGTCTTTGCCTGTGGAAGAATTGTTACTTGGGCATTCCAAGTGAAACTGCAAACAGGTGTGCTCCCCACAGCTCAGGAAAAGGCTTCGCTGAGGACAAGTCAGATGGATGGTAAGGAAAGTGATTAAATAGCTGAAAGCCAAGAACTCAAATGAGGGAGCAGCCTAAAAATAATAGAAGACTTCAATGTAAAGATAAAGGTTGAAGAATAGCCTGCCACTCCACAAATTATAATTTGCAACTAGTGCGTCCAGGCACTTTATCTGATGTGAGATGCACATGGTGAGTTGGTCAGACCGTGATACGCTGCTCTTCCAGGGATTTGTGTTCAAAGGATGTGTGGGTAGGAAAGGATGAAGAGATTACCTAGTCTAGAAGCAAAAACTGGAGGTCTGATAATAGGCACTGTTTGTTTCTAAAAATTGAATGTGAATGCTAAACAGCTTTAAACCAGGTATGCATACCCCAGTTGCTATACTTCCAAGCTTTTCTTGCATTCTTGAGCCACTGAATTTCCTGAAATGCTTTCCTGTCTCTGAAATAATTTGAGGTCCTGACTCCTGCCCATCTCCTAGTTTTACAGATGAGGAATTGAGGACAGGGGAGGTTAAGGGATTACCTCTGTTTTCACTGAAAATAAACACAGAGGCAGGACTGGGACCAGGTCTCCTTTCTCCTAGTCCAGGACACTCACATCATGGCTGTTAGTATTCTGTCTGTGGAGTCATGGAGAGTGATTCAAGCCCCAAATGACGCTCCTGGGTTATCCAGGACATCAGTTTCAGAACAATAAACAACTCCAGAGCCCCTCCTATACTTTCTACTGCTTTCCCCCTTTTTCTCAGGTGAATAAGATAATGAAGCAATCTCAGACAGGCTTCAGAATGTTTGGAGAAAACTTAGATGGACTGCTCCAAAAATCAATTACTGTTCAGCTCCGCTAAAGAGAGGAGGCATGGGTAGTGAGAGCCGTTCAAATCTGTTCCTTCTTTCCCTCCTCCGTGCTAAATTCCTTACCCTGGCCTCTTTTACTCTGCAAGTGGATGTTGCATCTGCTCTGCAGTCTTCATGTCTGGGTGATTGTCCTAATGTGGACTGGAGGTTTCAGCTACCCTTGCTCCAAACATCCTCACCCAGAAGTCATCAGTGCATAATGATTTTCAGTTGCAACTGACCAGGATGAGAGTATTTTTTTTTAATTGTTATTGAATAACTGTAAATCAAGCAGGGAAATAGAGAAGACAGGAAAGAGGTAATGGGGATGAAAATTGTATTTCTGTTCAGAGGCATAAATTTAGGACTGCTGCAATTGTACTGTGACTCTGAAAACTGAGAATTCATGATTTTTAAAAATACATATACTGGGAACACTTCTAGAGTAGATTGCATTTTCTTTCTAATAGTAGGTTTAGTTTGTTCTCTGTAGAAAAGTGACAAGGCAATAAAAGAGGTCCTTGCTTTATGACAGCAGAATATTTTAGATAAGGCTCAGTACTGAGACTTAATTGATTTTATGCTGGTGGAGAGCAACCGCAAGGCAGAGAGGAGAAATGGAATGATGGTGTTGCAGCCCCCAACTAACTTGGTCCCAGTCAGAGAAACAAAAGAGGGAGGAAGCCGGCATTTTATGCATTAGAAAAATCAGCAGGCTTTTCCTTCACTTGTTGTCAGCCATGTGCCCATGCCTGGGCTAGGTACTTTGGGATATGAAATAAAAATGGCAACAAAACAAAACAAAAAAACGATGTTTAGAATCAAAGAGTAGGTTTGCGTTACTATCAGATTGTATGACTGAAGCAGGGAAAGGCCAGAGTGGCTTACAGGAATCTAGAAAAGTTTCTGGCATAAGGCGGGTCCTAAAGATCTGAGGATGTCAGGGAGAGCAGGGCAGGAGCAGGGTCTCAGGATGTGGTATGATTTAGCTAAGGCTGTACTATCAGAAAGGAGCTCTGAGGAGACTCACCAGCTTAAAGCAGAGGGTCTGTGTTAGATTGTCAGTGACAGATGGCCAGAGAGGCCAGTCATTCAAAGACATTGCTGCTGAAGCCTTTCTAAAGGTCCTCGTCCTAAGTTACCAGCAGGGTAATAGCCCCTCTTATCGAGAATTAGCTGAGTGGAATACTTGACCCCAAATCTGTCCCCTGATTTATCTGATGACTTCTGAGGTCATTTGACCACCAGGAGCAAAGCCTTGCCTTCCACCAAAAGAAATGAGACTTCCAATGCTAAGGACCTTGGTAGAGGGGATATAGAGTTGGACAGTCACTGAATGCTAAGTGACTGACAGTCAAGGCTTTTCCAAAAAGACAGTTTGGGGAGTGGAGAAGGAAACAGGGTGTAACTGCCTGGAGGTGGTAGAGGAAGTGACACAATTTGGGAGTGGGAGAGGTGAACAGTAAGAAAGGACATCAGGAGGCCTTGTGATGTGGGAGAAAGATCAAGACCATGTGGTTCAGATAGATATGAGTTTAAATCCTTACTGTCAATTTCTGGGAATCATCAAGTACTCAGATTTCAAATAAAGATAGAAAAATGTGTGTGCGATTAGAGAACAAGAGGGCATGTAAGAGTACCTGCTTCCAGCAGGTGCGGAATAAATGGGAATGATGATTAAAGAAAACTATAACAACATCACAAAGAAACTTAACTAGCTTGACTATTTTGACAACTATAGTCCTGATAAAAGAGGAACTGCAGCTTAGTTGAGAAATTATTAAAAGTACTTTTTTTGTGTATGTTTCACCCAATTCTTCTCAATCAGTTTGAAATCATGTCCAGACTTCCTTCTCAGGGTTATGGGATACATCTGTTGTTTTTAATCTGCCTAGAATCCATTTCCTATTTCTTTGATAACTGCACTTCAATTATCCTTGCAGAAATCATCCCACTCTATTCTAAATCCACAGAGTTTATGTGGGAATGAGACTAAGTACTAACTGCAGAGTGGGCAATTTATCCAGGCATGACCTGTTAGAATTGTCCATCCTTCTGGCCATACCATTTGCTTCACCTCTCTCATGCCCAATGAGTCACCAATCAATCCAATCAGACTAAGTCAAATACTTTATATATAGTGGGGGAAAGAGACTGCCTGTCTACTGGAGATGCTGTGAAGACAGGCAGAAAGCTGAGAGCAGGCTATCTGGTGAGAAGAACCTGCCAGAATGGAGTCAACTACAGGAAAACAAAGAGAAGAGATGAGAGATAAAGGATCTTGGTGTGAACACAGCAAATGTGGTAGGCACTGTTTAAGTGTTTTGGATATCATTTTCACTCGATTCTTTCAAAAACTCTATGAGAAAGGAATTGTTAATACCTCCATTTTAGAGGAAAGGGAACTGAGTCATTCACTAAAAGTGTGAATAACTAACTTCAAGTTACACAGCGAGTAGTAACCAGTATTGGAATTTAAGACTGTCTGGCTTAAGCGCTTGCCTTAACCAGTATGTGGCTCTCTTTGCAGGCGATGTTTCAGGTTCTGAGTCCCCTATACTTTCAGTTTTATGAGCCAACACATTTCCTTTTTGGCTTAAGCTAATCTGAGCTGGAATTTTGCCACTGCTACCCAAAGAAATCTTGAGTAACTCAACTGTACACCCACTGTTTTCTCTTCCTTTCTTAGGGTCCCAGGCTTAGTCCCGTCTATCCTCTGTACCTGCTGAAGTCATTGGCCAAATGTATTTCTTTCATCAAAGTCCCACACATTCTGGTGCAAACCCATGAATGTATCTTATTTCCATTCCTCCTCTACAAAAATGTCCCCTTTGCCTCCTATTAGTGATCTCTCTAAACTTAGAGCTGAGCTAATGTCCCCCTATAAGTCCACTGACACCCATGATTCTATGCTCAATCGTATCACCAGGAAAGAAGTCTAAAGCAGCTCTGGCTGGTGTGGCTCAGTAGATTGAGTGCCAGCCTGTGAACCACAGGGTCACCTGTTCAATTCCCATCAGGGCACATGCCTGATTTATGGGCCAAGTCTCCAGTAGGAGGTGCACAAGAGGCAACCACACATTAATGTTTCTCTCCTTCTCTTTCTTCCTCACTTCCCCTCGGCCTAAAAATAAGTAAATAAAATCTTTTAAGAAAAAAGTCTAAAGTAACATTTTGTAATTTCTTGAAAGTTCATTCCTTGTGAGATAAATGTGGTAACCTCTCCCCTTTTTTCCTCTACAGGCAAATGAGAGTGAGAGGCTGCAGTTTTCTC